>ML811684.1:10220-23788 GCA_009831015.1 Picea engelmannii | reverse complement strand
TGTTTTCATTAAGTAGTTTAGTTTAGATATAAGTTTAATTAGATTTATATTAGATTGTTTAATTTCAGTAAATATATTAGATCGTTTAATTTCAGTAGTTTAATTTCTTTTTCATAAAATATAAAAATCAAAAAACATATCTGGCTGTCTTAGGACATAAAATACATGAGTTTTATAGGTTTTATTCAAATCTGCAACTGTGTATATTGTACATTTGTGAATAAGCTGTAATTTAACTGGCAGTTAGACAATTAATTGTTAGAGTTAGAATAATATTAATTAGTAGTTAGTATATAGAATAGTTAGAGTAGTTTATATTTAGTTTTAGTTTAATTTAGTAGTTTGTTTTAATTAGATTAGTATAGTAGTTTGTTTTATGAGTTTTAGTTAGTTTAGTTTGTTTTTTTTGTTAGTTAGTTTAGTTTCTTTTATTTAGTTTTAGTTAGTTTTATTAATTTTAGTTAGTTTTATTTGTTTTAGTTAGATTAGTTAGTTTATATTAGTTTTCTCTTTGGTTTTCTAAAGACCTTAGAGCGGCCAATGGAGCCGTTAAACTCGTCAGGGTGGTTCATTCCAAACGGCTTGGGTTATTGGACAACCCCGGACCGGTTCCACTCTCTCAGTTGACGGACGGTCGATTTCGCCCGTCAACACCTACATCCTTGGTGATGGTGTATGGTCCATATCAGAGTGAGCGAAGCTTGCGGTGGGGTCCAACGAGGCACTCCTTCTGCAAATGTAGCCACACTTTGTTGCCCACCTGGAAGTTGTGTTGCACCCGATGCTGATCATGCCGCTGCTTGTACTTATCATTGGCTTTGTCCAATATGTCATGAACCTATTGGCGAATGTGCTGAATGCGCTCAATGAAGCTGTTCGCCTTGGCAGCTTTAGACTGGACATGAGCTGAATCAACTTGAGTAGCTGCAAAGGGCATGGCTACGTCAACCATCATGGCCTGAGACTGTTGCTGTTGAGAGAATGGTTGTGCCATGACAGTGCAAGTGAAAATGCAACAAATACTGCCTATAACTAGGCTACCTACAAGTGAGAAAATGAGCACTATCCCATACAACGATCTCATATCCAAGAACCATATTTCGATTTTAGAAAATGGGCTACTTGGAGAGATTCCACGAGGTATTCACCCATTGAACCCGTGACATAGAACGTGCACTCATGGGATATTAAAGAATACCCCTAATTTCACTAGATATTGATAAATACTTCCCAAAATCCTTTTGGTCAACACCCCTCCTATTGTTCCAGAGTTTATACTTAAGGCTTTAAAATATAAAGTCTAGGCATCCAAAAAAGGTAGAGAGAGTTAAGTATAAAATGTATCAGTTACTAAAAAGAAAAGCTATGACTGGTTTCTTAGCTGTCTCTATCTAGCTTCCCAGTGTTCCTGGATGCTTATATCCCGTTCAATTGCTGCCCATGAACGTTCTAATTCAACCCGGGTGTTTGCTGTCTGTAAGATAGTGTTAAATAAATTTAAAGCAATGCTAGTCTGATCTGAAAGGCCGAGTTCTATATTGGGCTATCTTGTAACAGGTACAGTCATGAGTGATAAAGGTTAAAAAATCTATTACTTTGTTTTCAAGGTTTGCTATTTCTGTTTTGGATTATAAGAGAAAAAATTCCCAAACTTAAATTAATAACATAACAGTTTCAGAGGTCATTTCTTGTTCCTGAGTCAAATCCGAAAATCATGAAAGTGATGGGAGAAAAACATAAAGCTGTTTAAACAATGTAAGGCATCAATCATGGAGGAATCTCACTTTGCAACAGGGGAAGAAGAAAGACAAGAGATCTCTAATGAAGCATAAAAATATGGTCATCTGAATAATCTATAGGTCTTGGGCCTGCTAATAGCAAGCATAGAGGAAAAACTGTAAATAATTAGATAACCAAATAACTCTTAACCACATTAGATGTTGTACTAAATTGCAGTTAAACATTCATAAAAAATACATAAGGGAAAGATGCTTAAAATGAAAGTAAAGAGGAAAACATAACTCAGGGTTGACAGCATTTGGAATCTCCGTTTGTATTTTCATTAATCACTGTAAATGGGAAAACGTCTCTAATACAATCGGCCGCAAAAAAGCCTTTTCTCATTCTTATGAAATTATATTTATACAAAGTCACCAATACTTGACGGTTGGAATTTTCCTAACTCCTAGGGACTATTAGTTACAAAAATGAAAAATTGAACCGTTTGCATGGTTATCTTTCATCTCTCTATCATCTTGATAGTATGAGCCTACAATATGATACTTCATTGCTTCTTTGAATTATCTCCTTCTTTTGGTCCAAGACATTCAATATTTTTTTCTAGGAAATGCACAAAAAATCTAGGAGGCTCTAGTATATCCTTTGCCTCGAACAGATAAAGCTTCCTCTGAATTTTCGGAAATAGGTCTTCAACCCCTTTATCAGTAAACTTAACTGATTGCAATTTTAAATTTGTCTTCACCAATCGCCTGTCTATTTGGGTAACATCAACCTCTTTTAATTGCGAAATTTCTATCTGAATTTCATTCAAATTCTCTTTGAGTTTCAGTTGATGTCTTACAATATTGATTTGACCTAGTAGCCCAGGGAATTCGTCTCTTTCAATGCCTAACGATCCTTTGTCTAGCGAATTGAAGGTCTCTTCGCAATCATCTTTGACTTCCTTTGCCATTTTCTTACTTTCGGCTATGTTGGCCTCCCATACTTTAAGCATTATATCACCCCTGGTCTGCTCTGCAACCGACAACCTTGGAGTTTCTGATACCTCTTCTTTTGTTGAAAGTACAACTGACTTTTGAAAAGTAGCCCGGGCTGCTTTAGCCTCTTTTTCCTTGAAAACAATGCTATTGAAAGATTGACTTACCTCTCAGAAATAGTTCTGAATAACCTCTACATTAGAAATCAATCTTTGTTGCTCTGCTTCTATCTTCACATGCACTTCCAGTGCGTGGGCTTGAAAATATTTTAAATCTATCACCTGATTTTGAATAGAATTCAACCTATCCTGCAACTGCCTCGCTAATTCTTCCTACTGGATGACTTGTCCCTGACTGGCTTTCATCTTCTTATACATCTCATCCAAGCTAGATTTGAGCAGTTGAATCTCCTGTTTGTTAGCAACTCTAGCTTTTTCCAGCCCTTTATTTATTTCCTCTCTAATACTACTCTCCGAGTTCTTTATTTGGCCTTGCAGCTGGGCTATCATTTGATTCTTCTACTTCAACCTTGTTTTTATATTGTCAATTGAAAATAAGTTAGCCGTTGCCAAAGCTCCCATAGAGCCCGATAACTCAGTGGTGAAATCTTCCTCTTCTAGGTTCTGTCCATCTATGAGCACTCCGTGTTTCTTTACCATTGTGCCTTCTCTCAAATGCATTTCCTGTTTCACTACTGCTTTCCTCTTCTTACTGAAAAAGTAATCAGAGGAAGGTATCTCTTCTCTAGAGATTGGAGTGAGGTCAATTATGTATATAACTTCTAGATGAGGAGTCCCAAATGTTGACTGTAAAGGAGTCAATGATGTAATAGGGTTGCCCAACTCTGTAGATTGGGTTTCTCCTGCTGTTTTGGGAATATTAGCAGGAATAGTCAATGATGAAGGTGGAATCGTTTGACTCGACTTTGGAGGTGTCTCGAGCTCAAACTTTGTTCCCGACCTTGGGTGCTTTGTTTGTGAAGCTTCTTCTTTTTGTGAAGACGCTTCGGTCTTCTTTGGATTTTCTTCTGTAGTCTTCTCGTTAGAAGGCTTTGAGTTGAAACCTGGGGGTATGCTTTCCTGTTCTAGAGGAGAGGTTACCATTTCTCCCTGTAGTATCTTTGGCAAACCACTTCGTCTCTATTTATGGAAAGTCAAAAAGCTAGTCTGTAGGTTGGGTGGTAACGCCCAGACACTGTCTAATATATCCTCATAGGTTCTGGCTCCTTTGAATATGTCGTCACAGGGGGGATCTTCATGCTCATACGTTTTCGTATTGCAATGAGAAAGATGATTTCCCATAATTTGATAAGGATCATGTCTTCTAAACTCGACATCCACCAGTTTAACTTCGTCCAATGCTGCAGCTTCTACTTTGGAATGGCCAAAGTTTAGCAACGAAAACTAGCCAACCTGTAAGGGAAAGATTGGCCAGAATTTTTTCTAGGCTGCTTTTAACTTTGTAACAATGCCTCTTGTTATTATCTGGTATGCCACTTCTCTGCACACCAGTCTGTCAGTGAGAAATTTAAGGAGAGCATGAGGGGGGATTGAACATCCGAAGACTCTGACATAAGAGAAATTCTCTTCGATGAACCAATCTGCAACTGCCTTAAGGTTTCCCATGATTTTCTCTGAAATCCGAGGGGGTGCATAACCATACAAAATTTGGTGCACAGGTATCACTACATAGTGATAGATTTCATAAAATAAATCTTTTCATAAAATAAATCTTTGACATTCTCCTCCCATAGTTTAGAGTGATAAACATGAATGGGTTCAGCACAGGCTGGGTTCCAGCTCCAATTCATTAAGGGGAATGGAGTCATGTGAGAAATAACATCCATAATATATGTAGACATGTGAAAAGATACAGGTGGACCTTTCTATTTTTCTATCTGGTAATCCTTAATCTCTTTAGCTAGGTTATATGACAGGATTTTGGTCGAGTTGAAGGTTAAACCCTTTGCTACCTCGTGTATAATTGGCACCCATTCCGCCAGGAAATGGGTGGGACTTTTCCTCCCAAACAGTCTACACAACATCATTGCTATATAAACCATGTATTCGTTTAATGGTGTTGTGGCATAAATGCCATGGGTATTAGCTCTAAATTTTGCTGGAATTCCCCACCAATCTTTGATTATACCTGGATATGTTTGATCCAATTATGTACACTCCTTTCTTTGAAATTATTCTACGAATTTGGCATTAAAAATGTATTTAGAGACAGGGGACATTTTATATATTACTTGGATGTGCTCTGGTCTGAATGAGCCGACGACGACCTTTTGTTGATTTAGAATACTCCTAGTCTGAATGTCGATTTTTTCTAAAGCCCAACTTATCATATCATTGTATGTCATGAGTCTCGGCCGTGTGGCTATCTTATGGAGCTCATATTCTTCTATATCCCTGAGCTTATTTTTAGTCTTTTCGTTTCTAAAATCGTTAGGGAAATTCCTCAGCTCATACTCCAAGATATCAAAAATATGTCTCCAGGACTTGATTGAATCCACAACATGTGGTGTAGTATCGTATATAACATCTCCATTCGGATTTGAGCTTTCACCGGCCTCCTCACTCTTCTTAGGTGCTTTTCTGGGTGCCATGATGTTTGTGCTAAAAAATGAAAACCTGTTACAGAGAGGAAATGCGTAAGCTCTTTTGAACGTAATTCGCTTCTTGTCTGAAAGTAAGAATGGATTTCAAAATAACAAACCTTTATTAACCCTTAACTTGCCTTAAATTGAGCGTACCAATATAGGCGATAAAAATTAAATGCTTTAATGGGGATGGTACGCCTGCAGATACTCACTTTAGGCTAAAAATATCTCTATTAATCCGTTATGAATACTACCACATATCGACGATTTAAAACTGGGATTTCGAAAGGAATGTCTCGAATAGCGAAATGCGAAAAGTCACTTAATATCATTAATCCCGTTTTAAATTTAAGTTAATTATGCTTAATCGCTTAATACTTTCGGGATTTCGGGCTTCAAAGTTTTTTGAGTGCGAAAGAGTGATAACTCTTTAATTTTCCGAAACGCGACTGATTAACGATTTGTTAAGTATGTTTAAAATTTAATTAATCATGAATAAAAAGGGATTTCGTGAAAAGTGCATCGGGACTTTGAATTGCTGTTTAAGTCGAGATGGCCGAAAAAGAAAATACGAAAGGCTTAGAAAGTCGTTAAACGTTTTTAACTATTCCTTTTAATTCGGTTTAAATTTTTTTTAAACAATCACTTTTCAAGACTTCGGTATTGAGACTTTGGAGTTGTTATTTAAAATTCATACTTCGTGAATAGCCGAACCCCGAAACCAGAAACTCTTGAAAGACTTTGACTCCTTTTTAGAACTAAGGGTGGCTCCATAACCAAAGAAAACTGAGTTTTAGGTTATAAGAAGAAAAATAAACTTTGTTTCAACATAGGCTCCATTTAGGGATCTCGTCTCCTTGTGGGACGAGAAGAACATGTAGACCAAGTGCCTTCGTTGGGTAAATGGAATCATTAATGCAACTCTGTGAAACACATTTTGGAGAAAACTCAAAACGAGACTTTAAGACTTCAACCTTAACTTTGAAAAATCTTCAAAACTAAAACATCCGGTAATCTTGAGTTAGGATCACAATAGATTTCCTTATCTAAAGTTGACCTCAGATTTGTGTAAGAAAATTGAAACAAAATTAACCATTCTACTAGGTTTTATCTGATTCTGTTCGCATCAAGGTAAGGTAATTTCAATGTTTCAAATTAGGGGATCCCATAAGCTTATAATGTAGATCTAGCCGAAAGAGGAATAGTTACCAGAGCATCTTGTAATTCATTTATAACAACCTATCAGATATGTAGATATTGTTGCACTGCTAACGATCATGTCCAGTACCCCTGTGAAGTTATCAGATTTCCCACATTGAATTTCTTTTCAACACTTCCGTTGTTTTCTAGCATTTAAATGCTGAGATGAGGGCAATCATATTATGAATTTCCTTTCTTCATCTCTTTGGGCTAGATGGGGGCAATCAATAATGAATTTCCTTTCACCATTTGTCAGTATATATATTTTAAATATGAAGTGGGGGCAATCAATGAGTAAGTAATATACTCGGAAAAATATCTGCTTAAAATTTAACAACAAAGGTCTATCAAATCACTTTAGTTGCTCTGGACTAATCCTCTTCTGGCCTTCAAACATCTTTGGCTTTAGGGAAATTCTTAAGGGAATTCTTGTTGATATTTTTCAGGGATTTTCCTTGAGCAAAACCAATCAGTTTATTCCTGTCAGAATGACTAATGAAGCTAGGATTAACCTAGACATACTTCCAGTTTAGCTAAAGTTAGGGGAACTATAAAATTTTACCTATTCTCCTTTTGAAGGTTAGTTTGTGAGTTTCCAAAGCTAAGGTGAGACCTTTCTTTTCTCAAGAAGCTTATGGGAAAGTATCCAGGATCAGGGGAAAAGCAAGCTTGATCACAGTCATGGGAAAGGTAAGGGGCTTCAGATATTTTGTTGAAGATACAATTACTCTTAATGATTTTCTTACTCAACTCTTGTGACCTTTCCTTAAGCGCCCCCCCCTCCCCCCCTCCCCTCCCCTTTTTTTTTAAATTCAAAGTTGTTTTTCATTTCTCTTTTTGAAAATTTCAGTGATAATATTAGCAACCATGAAATTACTGTCTTACTCATTTATGTCTCATATGACATTTTAACTTGAGTTTTCAGGATAGAAATTCATACCTTGGTAGATCTTTATGTTTCCAGCCAAAAATACTGTTAATTTTTTACCTTTTTCAGAATGTATGTAATGCAAATATCCATGCATGTCACCTTTTTTTTTTTTATCTTTCTAGTCTCTTTCTTTATATATATATATATATTATATTTTCATTTCAAAAAATGACTCTTTGTATTTACAGTAAAAAATAAAACTTACCTAATGAAATATAAATATAAACAAGTTGCGAAAACAAAACGATATATACAATGAGAGCTCAGAAAGATATTATTGCATAAAGTGCTTAAGGTACCGCCCATTGATAGGGGCATTGAGAATTTTTCCATCGAGATTTTCTAATAAAAAGGCATTTTTTTCCCTCAGAGGCTGAAATCTTGTACGTGCCGCACCAGATCTGATCAAACTTGCCATGTTTACCGACATCTTCTTTCCTAGCTTCCCATTTTAGGACCAAATCACCAGGGAGGAATTCTCTATCTTTTGCTTTTTGGTCAAATACAGATTTCATATTATCTTGATATCTTTGTAATTTTTCATCTACTTTGGCCCGATTTTGCTGAACTTCAATCAGCTGGTTTATCCTCCTGGTAATGTCATTCGGTTCTTTATTTGAGTCTTGCCAGAGTTTCATTATTGGCAGTGCTAGATTTATTGGTAAAATGACGTCAGTACCATATATCATCTGAAATGGAGACATCCCAATTGACCTTTTGGTACCTATCCTGTTAGCCCATAAAGCATATTTTAAATACACATGCCATGCTTTCTTATTTTTGGTCAAAACCTTCTTAATTATAGGAATCAGAATTTTGTTAGATGACTCAACTAGACCATTACCCTGTGGATAGTAAGCCGTGGAGTGTCCTAGCACAACATTATATTTTTGGCAAAAGCTTATCATGACCATGGACTTAAATTCTTGGGCGTTATCAATAACTATTTTTCGGGGACAACCAAATCTGGATAAAATATTTTCCTCCAGAAAACTGATCACTACCAAGTCAGTTGCGTTTCTCGTAGGAATAGCTTCTACCCATTTAGTGAAATAGTATGTAGCAGTTAGAATCCATTTGTGTTGAGCACTGGAGTGTGGATGTATTTCTCCAATAAAATCAAGACCCCATTGCTGAAATGGAGCTTCAGTTTTAACTGGAACTAAAGGTAACGCTGAGACTTTTTGCTTGCCTATAAACAACTGACAAGGAGCACAAGTTCATACTTTAGTGTTTACATCCGAGAATAACTTTGGCCAGTAATACCCTGCTCTCAGGATCTTATAAGCAGTTTCTCCCCAAGCATGATGTCCTCCACACACTCCTTCATGGAATTCATCTATAACCCTTTCTATTTCGGTTTATACAAAGAAACTCAGTAGGAAACCCAGGGGGTCCTTCCAATACAATTTACCATCTATAATACAATATTTTACAGCATGTAATTTCAATGTCCTAGATTTAGATGGGGTTAGTTCACTGGGACACTAAAGGGTCAGTAAATAAGAAACAATATCGTGGTACCAAACTGAAGAAGATAATTTTTGTAGAATTTCAGTTGTGGGCACAGTGACATCGAGCTCATCTATCTCTAAAATTTCTTCATTCTCTTGTAGACGATTTATTCCAAGTGCTTTCAAATTTGATTCAACCATCAATTTAGCTAAACCCTGACCTTTAATAAGCTTAGTTGGTTTAACTTCTAGGTCGAATTCCTAGATTTTTGCTAACCATCTACCTCTCCTTCCGTCACTGTCAGGCTGAACCAGTATATCCTTAATAGAACTTGTAGGCACATACGCAATGATCTTTGAGTGCAGTACATAAGTTCTGAAGGCCTTGAGAGATTTTACCATTGCATAGGCTTGTTTTTCCAATATGTCGTATTTCAACTCAATGTCTCTGAGACTTTTACTAAAAAAAGAAATAGGTTGCTCAAAACCCTCATCGTTTTTCTGTAACAAAACAACTGCGATAGTGTGTTCAGAAGCAAAAGAAAAAATCAGAAACTCCTTTGTATAATCTGGACTTGCCAGAATGAGTGCTTCACTTATCACTATCTTGATACGTTGAAATGATGCTTTGGCTTCAGTTGTCCACTTCACTTCATTTTCCTTCTTAATCATATCTGTAATCAGTCTTACGATTTCAACAAAGTTAGGGATGAATCTTCTCAAGAAATTTATTTTACCTAAAAAAGACAAAATTTCTTTTAAATTTCTAGGAATATTTATAGTATTTATTGCCTCGATCCTTTTCAGGTTGATTTTGATTCCATCCATAGAAACTATATGACCCAAGAGTTTACCTTCTTTCATTGCGAAATGAGATTTCTTGGGATTTAGTGACAAACCAAATTTGCGACATTTATCGAAAGTTTGCTCAAGGTGTACTAGATGTTCTGCATCAGATTTAGAAAAAACAGTCAGATCATCAAGGTAAATAACAACAAACTTATCTCTTCCGCCCACGAAAGTGATGTCCATAGCTCGTTGGAAAGTTGCCCCTGCATTCATTAAACCGAAAGGAATTTTGTCATACATAAAGGTACCCCAAGGGGTAGTGAACACAATTTTTTCTTTATCATCTTGATGTACTTCAATTTGATTGTAACCTGAAAAACCATCAATCATGGACATTCTATTAGCTCCAACTACTTTCTCTAAAACATGACCCATCTTGGGTAATGGATAATTGTCCTTAAGTGATGATTGGTTCAGATTTCTAAAATCTACACATAGTCTGATTTCACCATTTTTCTTTCTTACTAGGACTAAATTTGCTACACACTCAGAGTATCTCAGTGGGAGAATGATCTTGGCATCCAAGAGTTTATTCACTTCTTTCTCTATTACTAGAAGCAGTATGGGGTTTATTTGCCTGAGTTTCTGCCTAAAAGGTTTGACACCTTGTTTCAGAGGGATTTTATGTTCCATTATTGTAGTGTCATAAGTTCTCAATTCATCATATGACCAAGCAAAAACATCTTTATATTGTCTAAGTAACTTGATATACTTGCTTTTTATTTCAGAAGGAAGGTACTTGGATAATTTTACCAACCTTGGATTTTCTTTGGTACCTATATCGCAATCTTCAACCTCTTCTAGTTGAGGTTGTAAAGTGGACTTCAAAGGGATGTCGTCGTGATTAAATAACCTCTCTAATGGAATCAGGCCTTTGGGGATCTGATTATTTTTCAAAATCAGCATACAGTGATTAACAATCTTATCTTGAAAATCTTGGGGGTCTTCCCCTTCCCGCATGATCCAAACATGATCATTCTGGTTTTCTTGGTCGACGTGTGTTTCAACAAACTCATCTACAGTTTCTAAAAATTTTCTGAGTTGTTCATCGTCCTCAAAAACCTACCGATGTTGTACGTTATTCGGTATGGAATGCCTATGTCTCATCTCTATATGATATTTAAGCTTAAAAAATGTTGGAGGTGCGAAAGTCGAGGCTGCTTTTGCCAGCGAATCTGCTCGTTGATTTTCGGCCCTAGGGATGTAATGAACTTTCACTGACGAGAAAAAGTTCTCAATCAAATCCCAAACACAGTTCCTATAAGATCTTAACCTTGGGTGCTTAGCCTGGTATTGACGATTAATTTGTTTTATGATCAGTTCAACATCACCGTAGACTTCTAAATTCTTAATTTTTAATCTTTTGGCGGCTTCTAATCCTAGGATTAGAGCCTCATATTCACAAACATTGTTAGTATAATCAATGTTCCATTGTAGTCTATAAGAAAAAGGTATAATGAATTCGTCGTTGGGTGCCACAAAAATCACTCCGGCTCCTGCTCCTTCAGAAGATGAAGTGCCATCAAAAAACATTTTCCAAACTCCGGAACTATATACAATTTTATTTATTTTTTCTTCTTTTTCTGTTTCTTTAACTGTACAACTTTCTTCTATCCATACATCGATATCATCATCAATATATAGAATACAATTCCCTAAATCTTGATCAACAATATAAACATGGTAGTTGTTTGGGTTGAGTGGGTCACTTACTGTAAACACCAACTAGGTTTCTCTGTACAAACGTGTGAATTGTCCTCCAAAGATCGGGATAGTGGCGTACGTCATGTTGAGTTGGAGGGATCCTCCAAGTTTGGCGCCCCAGGACCTGGATAACAACATGCCATACTTCGGGGGTATATCAACGACAACCACATCCATTAGAATTCTTTTTGCAGGTATCTATGCAAGATTAACTACTAAATCTTTTATCATGCCCATACATTTAACTTTTCTTGAATCGAACGAATACAAATCTCCGTAAGGTCGAGTGATTTCAAGACCAAGTCTATCCATAATGGCTTTAGGCATTACATTGTGAGAGGCTCCAGAATCCAACATGCAATTATGGAGCAGGTGATCGTACATAGTTAGCGTGATATAGAAAGGGGCAACGATATCTATGGCACCTTCAAAATGTGGGCCGAAGATTATATTAGGCTTGTCATATTCTAAGTTTATAACATCGGCCTGACTTTCATTTTCTAAAAAACTAATTATTTTAGCAATTTGCTTTCTGTATATTAGATTTTTTGCCAGTTCGACAAGAGGTATAGGAATTTTGATTTTATTAATTTCATTTTCTAGATTAAAATTTCCTGTTGTTTTGTCAATCTCTGTGGTTTGGGCTTCTATCCCCTTCTTTTCATCTTTCTTTTTTTGTGAGGTTTTTGTTTCAATTACAGGAACCTCTGCTTTCTGCGTGTTGACGACGGGTGTTTCTGTTGACTTTGTCTTGGTAGGCTGTGTGTCAATGGTCTTGGTTTTTACAGTATGCTTTTCAACAGTTTTTGTAGCCGCCTCATCTATTTCGCCCCTTGGCAGGATATTTTTCACTGGGGCGGTTGTGAAACTCCTATTTCTAGGCCTTAGATTGTACTTCTGGTGGAGTTCAACCATTATATCATCTACGATTCCTTGATAGGTTGAATCTTCTGTAATCTCGTTGTTCTTGTTATTTTCGGATATGTACTCTGTTTTTAAGGATTTTTCATAGTCTTGTCTTGTTAAATAAGGTTGTTGACAATCATCACCAAGACTATTTATGTCTTCTTCTAACTCCTCAAACTCTTGCATGTCTTCTCCTCCTATAAAGTTTTCACTTTTAAAGGGGGCTTGGATTTTTTGATCCTCATTCTTAATCCGTCTTTGTTTAGTTTGAGGGTTGGGATTCCTTCTGAAATCCTTTCTAGGGAAATTTTCGTTCTTTGATTGGTCTAATTCCATTCTTGAGATCTTATTCGACAATTCTTTAATTATCCTCACCATGTCATCCATCTTGTCTTCAAAAGACCTGCCTGATCTAGAGGGTCCCGCTTGGTCTCTGTACCGTCTGGTTTCCCTATCTCCTGTTTGAAACTTTGTTTTTATCTTACTTGATGCCATCATATTTGATTCAATTTCTAAGGCATCATCTTGCATTTTAGTGAGGTCTACTGATCTTCTCTCCCTCAACAACAGGGCAAAATCAGGATCAAAAGCCCCTGCGAAAGTTACTTTCGCTGCAGGTTGGGAAGGTTTGACCTCGACTAGAATTTTATTATACAATTTATTAAACCTTTGGGTAAAATCGAGAACTAATTCAGAGTTTTTCTTTCTCAGAGCCCCAAATTCGGTTAGATAGTAGAGATGGTATTTCCTTTCTCCCCATTGTCTGATAAAATAATTTTCCAGTTCATCGTATGACCGTATTGATCCTGCTGCTAGACCTCGGAACCAGGTTCTCACCCATCCTTCAAAAGTCTGAACCAGGAGTCTCAAATAAACGTCTTCATGTTCAAGACCAAGGATGTCCGCAAATTGATCAAAGAAATTGATGTTTTCAGTTGCGGTTAAATCACCTTCTCTTGTGAATTTCAACAGATTTTCATGTAATTTTCGGGTAGATCGTGGAGAGGAACTGGGAGGAACAAAGGATAATACCTAACAACCACTTTGGAAAAGATTCAAGGGAGTGGTACTTGACCGCCTGCTCCTCCTCCCTCAGCACCGCCTATGGCTCCACCCCTAGCCCCACCTCCTCCGGTTGCAACCATTAATAATTTAGAGGTTGAAACTTGGAGATTATAAGGAGGAATTTTAAAGGGGTGTGG
>ML811684.1:0-10170 GCA_009831015.1 Picea engelmannii | reverse complement strand
GTTGAAAAAAGGGGATGAAGAATACTAGTCCAGATAACCAAATACAACCATATGCAGGGTCATACAAGACAACAAGAAATTCTTTAATCCAAGTTTATGAGCTTAATAAGAAGATAACAGTTCTTAACAGCTAAACTAAACTGGAATAAAGTGTAGAATCATGAAATATATGAAAGAATCTGATATTGAAAACAAAAGAGGATTGTGATTCTATTATCAGAATAAGAAGTCAAGTTCAATGGCTAGAAAGTGTCTCTTAGATTGAACCCCTTAGTGTTCCAAATGTCTTTGGCTTTATAGCCTTACAAGATGAAATCTAGATCCTTGAAAGATGGATCAGATTTACTAAAAATAGTCAAATCAAAATAGATACAACAAGTGTAGGATGAGATCCTATAAAAATGGATCTAGAATACTAAAAATGGAAAATCAAAACAAAATAGGAAAAGGTCCTATCTAATGATCTCTAAGAGTAGTAGATTGCCGATGAAGTGCAGTGTTAGCCTCCCAAGGCTGTTTGATTTGGTCCTCGAAAGATAAAATTCAAATTGGATGATGTGTCTTCAAACCCCTGATATTCTGCCTTTGAAAAAGATGCCAAATGTAGTTAAAAAACCTCTTTTTGACCTTATCCCTCAAAACTAGCCTTTGAATCATACTTGATAATTCAACAACTGTCCATTTGAAGTGGTTTCAAACCATTCAAACTCAAAAAATCCCGATCTGGGCAAAAATTCGATTATTCTGGCTGTCATAGGCTTTCACTAGCTAATTTACCTAAAAATCCGCTCCTTAGTTGGTGAAAAGCAGAGCTTTCACCAGCTAACTAGCAAAATTCAAGACGAGTTAGCTGGTGAAAGCGCAATTTTTTTTAAAATCAAATTTCTTAGTCATGGAGAGTCCGTTTTACATGCTTGAATAGTCGATCGACATTTAGAAATCCTAAGCTTTCCAATGGTGCTTTCAAATATGCATTTGGAGCTCAGGAAGCTACTCAAATGTTCCCTACAATATTAGGAATCATTCTTTAAAAAATGCCAATGCATTTTTGATCGCTAACATACAGGATATTGGTTGGAGTTCTGAGAGATGGAAAACCGAACTTCGGGAAGTGAAGAGATGTCAATCGAAGTGGGTAGTGAGACAGATCTTTTACCTCTATTGGTGAAAGAAACAATTGAGAAAGTCTCAGTTTTAAATTCGGGTAAAACCAATCCAGGCTCTAGGGTTTCAATTTGATTGGTGGATAGTTCTCCGCAAAAAGGTGGGGAATTTGACCTTTCAAGTAGATCCTTAGTGTTCGATGATGTGAATTCAGGTTGATAAATCTTATTTATCGATGAAGCAGTCTGTTTAAGGTATCTTCTTGATTTTTATTTATTTTTGGGTTGTATACATGCGAAGTCTGTTTGTCGTCTGGATTCTTTCGTTTAAAAGCCAGTTTATAAATTGTGGAGTCGCCAAGTGAAAGATGAAAGTAGCCTTATAAAGTTCTCAATCTTTGTTCACTATCGAAGAAGGAACATATCGATGTCGTTCTTCCTAGGGAAAAATAATTTGTTACTTCGTTCCCCGACAACAACACCAAAAGGATGTTGTTCCAGAGTTTATATTTAAGGATTTAAAATATAAAGTGTAGGCATCCGAAAAAGGTAGAGAGAGTTAAGGTATAAAATGTATCAATTACTAAAAAGAAAAGCTATGGCTGGTTTCTTAACTGTCTCTGTCTAGCTTCCCAGTGTTCCTGGATGCTTATATCCTGTTCAATTGCTGCCCATGAACGTTCCAATTCAACCCGGGTGTTTACTGTCTGTAAGATAGTGTTAAATAAATTTAAAGTAATGCTAGTCTGATCTGAAAGGCTGGGTTCTATATTCTGCTGTCTTGTAACAAGTACAATCATGAGTGATAAAGGTTAAAAAATCTATTACTTTGTTTTCAAGGTTTGCTATTTTTGTTTCGGATTATAAGAGAAAAAATTCCCAAACTTAAATTAATAACATAACAGTTTCAGAGGTCGTTTCCCCTTCTCGAGTCAAATACAAAAATCATGAAAGTGATGGGAGAAAAACATAAAGTTGTTTAAACAATGTGAGGCATCAATCATGGAGGAATCTCACTTTGCAACATGAGAAGAAGAAAGACAAGAGATCTCTAATGAAGAATACAAATATGGCAATCTGAATAATCTACAGGTCTTGGGTCGACTAATAGCAAGCATAGAGGGAAAAATGTAAACAATTAGATAACCAAATAACTCTTAACCACAGTAGATGTTGTACTAAATTGCAGTTAAACATTCATAAAAAATACATAAGGGAAAGATGCTGAAAATGAAAGTAAAGAGGAAAACATAACTCAGGGTTGACAGAATTTGGAATCTCCGTTTGTATTTTCATTAATCACTGTAAATGGGAAAACTTCTCTAATACAATTGGCTGCAAAAAAGCCTTTTCTCAGTCTTATGAAATTATATTTATACAAAGTCACCAATACTTGACCGTTGGTAATTTCCTAACTCCTAGGGAGTCAGGGACTATCAGTTACAAAAATGCAAACTTGAATCGTTTGCATGGTTATCTTTCATCTCTCTATCATCTTGATAGTATGAGCCTACAATATGATACTTCATTGCTTCTTTGAAGTATCTCCTTCTTTTGGTACGAGACATTCAATACTTTTTTCTAGGAAATGCACAAAAAATCTAAGAGGCTCTGGTATATCCTTTACCTCGAACAGATAAAGCTTCCTCTGAATTTTCAGAAATCGGTCTTCAACCCCTTTGTCAGCAAACTTAATTGATTGCAATTTTAAATTTGGCTTCACCAACCCCCTATTTATTTGGGTAACATCAACCTCCTTTAATTGCGAAATTTCTATTTGAATTTCATTCAAATTCTCTTTGAGTTTCAGTTGATGTCTTACAATATTGATTTGGCCTAGTAGCCCAGAGAAATCGTTTCTTTCAATGCCTAACGATCCTTTGTCTAGCGAATCGAAGGTCTCTTCACAATAATCTTTGACTTCCTTGGCCATTTTCTTTCTTTTGGTTATGTTGGCCTCCCATAATTTAAGCATGATACCACCCTTGATCTGCTCTCCAACCAACAACCTTGGAGTTTCTGATACCTCTTCTTTTGCTGAAATTACAACTGCCTTTTGAAAATTATCCCGGGCTGCTTTAGCCTCTTTTCCTTGAAAACAATGTTATCGAAATATTGACTTACCTCTCAGAAAAAGTTTTGAATAACCTCAACTTTAGAAATCAATCTTTGTTTCTCTGCTTCTATCTTCATATGCACTTCTAGTGCCTGGGCTTGAAAAGATTTTAAATCTATCACCTGATTTTGAATAGAATTCAACCTATCCTGCAACTGCCTCACTAATTCTTCCTTTTGGATGACATGTCCCTGACTAGATTGCATCTTCTTATACATCTCATCCAAGGTAGATTTGAGCAGTTGAATCTCCTGTTTGTCAGTAGCTCTAGTTTTTTCCAGCCCTTTATTTATTTCCTCTCTAATACTATTCTCTGAGTTCTTATTTGGCCGTGCAGCTGGGCTATCATTTGATTCTTCTGCTTCAACCTTGTTTTTAGATTGTCAACTGAAAAGAAGTTAGCCATTTCCAAAGCTCCCATAGAGCCTGCTACCTCAGTGGCGAAATCTTCCTCTTCTAGGTTCTGTCCATCTATGAGCACTATGTGTTTCTTTACCATTGTACCTTCTCTCAAATGCATTTCCTATTTCACTACTGCTTTCCTCTTCTTACTGAAAAAAAAATCAAAGGAAGGTATCTCTTCTCTAGAGATTGGAGTGAGGTCACTTACATATATAACTTCTAGACGATGAGTCCCAAATGTTGACTGTAAAGGAGTCAATGATGTAATAGGGCTACCCAAATCTGTAGATTGGGTTTCTCCTGCTGTTTTGGGAATATCAACAGGAATAGTCGATGATGAAGGTGGAATTGTTTGACTCGACTTTGGAGGTGTCTCGAGCTCAAACTCTGTTCCCAACCTTGGGTGCTTTGTTTTTGAAGCTTCTACTTTTTGTGAAGACGCTTCAGTCTTCTTTGGATTTTCTTCTGCAATCTTCTCGTCAGAAGGCTTTGAGTTGAAACCTGGGGGTATGATTTCCTGTTCTAGAGGAGAGGTTACCATTTCTCCCTGTAGTATCTTTGGCAAACCACTTCGTCTATGTTTCTGGAAAGTCAGAAAGCCGGTCTGTAGGTCGGGTGGTAATGTCTGAACTCTATCTAATATCTCCTCATAGGTTCTGGCTCCTTTGAATATGTCATCACATGGGGAATCTTCATGCTCATACATTTTCATATTGCAATGAGCAAGATGATTTCCCACAATTTGATAAGGATCCTGTCTTCTGAACTCGACATCCACCAGTTTAACTTCGTCCAATGCTGCAGCTTCTACTTTGGAATGACCAAAGTTTAGCAACGAAAACTTGCCAACCTATAAGGGAAAGATTGGCCAGAATTTTTTCTGGGCTGCTTTTAACTTTGTACCAATGCCTTCTTTTATTATCTGGTATACCACTTCTCTGCACACTAGTCTGACAGTGAGAAATTTAGGGAGAGCATGAGGGGGGATTGAACATCCGAAGACTCTGACATAAGAGAAATTCTCTTCGATGAACCAATCTGCAACTGCCTTACACAATTTGCTCTAAAATCCGAGGGGGTGCATAACCATACAAAATTTGGTGCATAGGTATCACTACGTAGTGACAGATTTCGTAAAATAAATCTTTGACATTCTCCTCCCATAGTTTAGTGTGATAAACATGAATGGGTTCAACACAGATTGGGTTACAACTCAAATTAATCAAGGGGAATGGAGTCATGTGACATATAACATCCATAATATATGTAGACATGTAAAAAGATATAGGTCGACCTTTTGATTTTTCCATCTGGTAATCCTTAATCTCTTTAGCTAGGTTATCTGACAGGATTTTGGCCCAGTTGAAGGTGAAACCCTTTGCTACCTCGTGTATAATTGGCACCCATTCCACCAGGAAATGGGTACGAATTTTCCTCCCAAACAGTGTACACAACATCATTGCTATATAAACCATGTATTCATTTAATGGTGATGTGGCATAAATTCCATGGGTATCAGCTCTAAGTTTCACTGGAATTCCCCACCAATATTTGATTATACCTGGATATGTTTGATCCAATTATGTACACTCCTTTATTTGAAATTATTCTACGAATTTGGCATTAAAAATGTATTTAGAGACAGGGGACATTTTATACATTACTTGGATGTGCTTTGGTCTGAATGAGCCGACGACGACCTTTTGGTGATTTAGAATGCTCCTATTCTGAATGTCGGTTTTTTCTAAATCCCAACTTATCATATCATTGTATGGCATGAGTCTCGGACATGTGGCTATCTTATGGATCTCATATTCTGCTATATACGTGAGCTTATTTCCAGTCTTTTTGTTTTCGAAATCGTCGGGGCAATTCCTCAGTTCATACTCCAAGATATCAAAAATCTGTCTCTAGGACTTGATTGAATCCATAACATGTGGTGTAGTATCGGATATAACATCTCCATCCGAATTGGAGCTTTCACCGACCTCCTCACTCTTCTTAGGCACTTTTCTGGGTGCCATGATGTTTGAGCTAAAAAATGAAAACCTATTACAAAGAGGAAATGCGTAAGCTCTTTTGAATGTAACTCGCTTCTTGTCTGAAAGTAAGAATGAAATTTGAAATAACAAACCTTTATTAACCCTTAACTTACCTTATATTGAGCGTACCAATACAGACGATAAAAATTAAATGCTTTAATGGGGATGGTACGCCTGCAAATACACACTTTACACTAAAAATATCTCTATTAATCCATTATGAATACTACCACATATCGACGATTTAAAACTGGTATTTCCAAAGGAATGTCTTCGAAAACTCTCGAATAGCGAAACATGAAAAGTCACTTAATATCATTAATCCTGTTTTAAAGTTAAGTTAATTACGCTTAATCGCTTAATACTTTCGGGATTTCGGGCTTCGGGGTTTTTTGAGTGCGAAAGAGTGATAACTCTTTAATTTTCCGAAACGCGACTAATCAATATTTTGTTAAGTATGTTTAAAATTTAATTAATCATGATTAAAAAGGGATTTCGTGAAAAGTGCATCGAGACTTTGAATTGTTGTTTAAGTCAAGATGGCCGAAAAAGAAAATACGAAAGGCTTAGAAAGCCATTAAACGTTTTTAATTATTCCTTTTAATTTGGTTTTAAATTTTTTTAAACAATCACTTTTCGAGACTTCGGTATCATGACTTTGGAGTTGTTATTTAAAATTCATACTTCGTGAATAGTTGAACCCTGAAACCCGAAACTCTTGAAAGACTTTGACTCCTTTTTAGAACTAAGGGCGACTCCATTACCAAAGAAAACTGAGTTTTAGGTTATAAGAAGAAAAATAAACTTTGTTTCAACACCTCCCATTACATATTTCCAAAAATGAAGCCCTATTTTTACTAAATACCCCCTTTTATAACCCTCAATACCTAAACCCCCCGATACACTGCATCCCCTCGAAACCTACAAAATATTGACTTTATTTTTCACAATTTTAAATGCCCCTTTATTGATTCAAATTTATGCACGAACGCAACAAAATACACAAATAACCATGAATACAAAGATGCAACGGAAATAACACTGCATTTCATTAATATCAAAGAGTTGAAATTTGTTTACAAACATAATGGAAATAAACTAGCTAGGGCGCTGATAGCTTATCTCTGAGAAGAGATGTGGCGGATTTAGGCCTCTGAAATCCGTGTTACAATGAGGCTCGAAGGCCTATATATTATTGAGAAACAATGGAAACCCAAAACATCCAAAAACCTAACCCTAGGAGATGAAAGTCAGAATATGGGACCTTTCGGGGTAAATTGGTACATCAATTTCCCGGGGTCATAACTTTGGCATACTATCTCCGTTTGATGCACATGATACATCGTTAGAAATATCTATCCGAGGACTACACTTCTAATAGTGAATATTGAGTTCGAACTGAATTCATATTCGCCACTGGTTTGATGCCCAAAAAACGTAGTTTAGGGCCTCAAAACGACTCCAGAAGTCTAGGACTCGAAAAACTGCCAAAAATAGTAAATTGTGCTACAATTAAGGAAACTGAATAACAAAAAGAAACAATTGTGGGGGTGCAAGTGGAATAGGCAGGTGGCCACTAATATCCACTTGGATCATTCCTCCCCCTTAGGAAGCAATGGTCCCCATTGCGTTGAGTTCCTCCATGAGATGAGGAAGCTTCTATTGAACTTGGTCCTTGGTGAAGGAGTTGGCCTGCTTGGACAAATTGATATAGTTGAATCCTCTACTGGTGGGTGTTCTTGATCTGTGTGTCCATAATACGATCATTTGTGGCTTGTTCCATGTAGTCTGGATTTAACTCTGTTGGTGTGAGTTTTTCTGCCATGTCGGATGTGTCTAGTAGAGGTGGAAAGTAGGGCCGAAGGCGGTCCACATTGAACATTGGGTGCAGACCAAGGAATGGTGGAATACTGAGATCGAAGGAATTGTCCCCTACAACCTTGGTGATGGTGTATGGCCCATATCAGAGCGGGCAAATCTTGCGGTGGGGTACAACAAGGCGCTCCTTCTACAAATGTAGCCACACTTTGTCACCCCCCTGGAAGTTGTGTTGCACTCGATGCTGATCATGCGACTGCTTGTACTTATCATTGGCTTTGTCCAATATGTCATGAAAATATTGGCGAATGTGATGAATGCGCTCAATGAAGCTGTTCGCCTTGGCAGCTTCAGACTGGACATGAGCCGAATTAGCATGAGTAGCTGCAAAGGGCATGGCTACATCAACCATCATGGCCTGAGAACGTTGCTGTCGAGAGCATGGTTATGCCATGACAGTGCAAGTGAAAATGCAACAAATACTGCCTATAACTATGCTACCTACAAGTGAGAAAAAGAGCACTATCCCCATACAACGATCTCATATCCAAGAACCATAGAATGATTTTAGCAAATTGGCTACTAGGAGAGATTCCACGAAGTCTTCACTAACTAAACCCGTGACATAGAACGTGCACTCATGAGACATTAAAGAATACCCCTAATTTCACTGGATATTGATAAATACTTCCCAAAATCCTTTTGTTGAACACCCCTCTGTAACACACCCACTATCGTTATTTTTAAAAGCTTTGGGTTAATCTCCCATACAGGAGAAATCTCCACAAACCCGTAATAGCGAAATGCCCATCCTTGGTTCAATATCGGAATTCGGGGTTTCTAGTGTCAAAATTCATTCACCCCCAAGACTCGTGATATTCCGATCTCCGACGCGCTCCCTACGCATTAGCTCTCTTGGTTCAGTTCCCGGTCCATAGGAACTGCTACCATATGTCCGCAGCCCTATAGCTACCCATCGGGGTTTTGGGGTTTATGATGTCGCGATCCACATGCCTTCGCAAATTCCGATCCTCCGATCCCCGATGCCACTTGGCGTTGACTCGCGGCCAAGCTTGGTCTTCCGACACCTGTCCCTTGCTTTGGCGCCTATGGTCCCCACTCCCTATGATGGCATGGAGTGACACCCGTCCTTCACTGGAGTGCTATGACTGTGGGACCGTCGCGTTTCGGGATTTCGCGACTCCTCCTGTCGTGAGTTTCTTGTCACCGAGAGTCCCGAGATGTCGAACCCCGATCTCTTTAGGATCCTTGGACACACGTCCCTCAGGTTAGCGGTCATGATCGCGTCGGGAAATCGCGGATCGCGATTCCTTTATACAAGAGTTTCTTGCCTTTGGAAAACTCGATGCTCTAAATGCCGACTCGCCCAGATCTCATGCCACGCGTCCTACCAAGATCAACGGTTGAGATCCTTTCCTCGGGATTTCGTGACTTATCCTGTCCCGTGTCTCTTGTCCTCGAAAATTCCGATTTCCCGATGTGCCAAACGCCGATGGCGCTCGATCTCTAACACCTGTCCCGCCGATGGACGGTCCAGATCTTATCGCTGTTTCGGGACTTGAGTGGCCCCGATACCTGGTACCCCGGATCTCCGAGACAGACGATCTCTTGACCCGTGTCCCTTTCCAACCGGATGGCTTAGATTTTCTCTTGGGATTTCGAGACTTTCGAAGTCCTGTTTCTCTTGCTCTCAGGATCTCCGATTTCCCGATTCCCGACTCTTCGGGATATCTTGTCACGTGTCCCTTGGATCAACGGCCTATGATGGTGTCAGAAACTCGCGTATCGCGGTTTCGTATTGCAAGGGATCATGTCCTTGAAATCCCCGATATGCCGAACTCCGATTCTTTGGGATCCTCTGCCACGTGTCCCTACTGTTTGGACGGCTCAGATCCTTTCGGGAAATCGTGTATCGCGATTTCCATATGTAACGGTTCTATACTCCCCAAATCTCCGATGGTAAAAATCCCGACTCCTCCCAAACGCCGACACATGTCCTGCCGAGATCAACGGCTAGGACTTTTCCTCTGCACACTAGAGTTTAACTCCGGCGCATCTTCTCGAGATCTGACGACTGTCGGGACTATGATCTAAGATCCAACAGTTCGGATCATTTCTCCTGCACGCTCCCCTTCCATAAGTTATACTTCATGAAACTCCTCCCGATCCAACGATTTACGGGATTTCTACTCCAGATTTGATGGCTCAGATCACTTCCTCGCATGCCTACCCCTGCGCTTAACCCCTGCACAGCTTTTCCAGATTCCACAGCCGACGGGTAATTGGACCGAGATCTAACGGTCCAGGTTCGTTCTTTCGGGTCTTGGAGTTTACGATCCCGATTTCTTCGTTGTGCACGATGATAAAAGGGCAAAGGGGAAAGGTATGTAATGCTCTCATTACTCCCATCAATCGAATGGTCGTGAATGACCATGGGTACTCCGACGAGATCTCATCCGTCGACTTATTTCATCTCACATCACTACTATCTTGGAACCTTAATAGAATCGTTCCTCCTTGTACATGGTTAATAAGACCTGTGCGTTCGAATCCTTATTCAGGGTTCTGGGTGAGCCTTTCTGAGGAGGGAATCTCTGCGAAGAGATCCTTACCGGGTCATTCCCGGGAACAGATACAGGAAGACAACTTCCCGAGGACGGCTGGTCAT
>ML811683.1:113767-129371 GCA_009831015.1 Picea engelmannii | reverse complement strand
ATGTGGAAGATATTGCAAGATAATCTGAATCAATCATGAAGAGACTTAGAAGAAACAAAGACAGAAAGAAGTCAGCAATCGAGAGGAAATTGGAAAAATACTTATGACGTTTTGTAGAAGACAACAAGACGGAAGCGTGGACTCTGTTAGACAAGAGAGCCAATTATATATTGCAGAAGACAATAAGGATGCAAATGGAAGCATGGACTCTATTAGACAGAGGGAGCCGATTATATGCACTCATACATGAATCAAGGATTAGGAGGGAGTTAATCCTATGATCCATTGAAGATGATGAAGTATATATCCATGATAGCAGCCATGAAAGACAGTACATATTCTTCAAAGAGAAGCCTTAATGTATCCCTGGTTGTCCATCCACATCCATCATCCTATGATGGAATATTTATGGAATGGAATCTATAAGAAACTCCATGGACCCGAGAACTAAAGAAACACATGAAGATTCCAAGAAAGAAAGAGAAGCCATAACAACCAGTCATTGTATCAAGAATCACAATATTGTCAGCCTGATATAAACTCAATAAAAGAAATCAAGCAGAGGAATTGAAAGTCGTGATGAAGAACAGTATATGGAAGACTTATGAATGAAAGCATTACAATATCCAAAACTAGAGGTTCTCCCATATGGAGGGAGAAGACTATGATGATTACTTATTCCAGTAAACCAAACTTATTTCTACATGAGTCATTATATCATCCACAACATCCATGAGTTGGAGTGCTACATCAAGATGAATGCAAAGACTATTCTCTAGAGCAATTGAACAAAGAGAATATGAAGAGAAACCTCAAGACCTTGAGGCATACCAGAAAGAGACCCTTGTATGCAGATGGAAGAAGATAACTTGGTGAAGAACATCCAATGCACAGTAAAAGAGTGGTGAAGATTCTCTATAACAGAGATATTGTATCAAGATGATTACTTAGTAGATCAGATCTCATGATGACAGAAGAAGTGCCACATGGATATGTTCCAATTTTCCAACAATGATATACTCTATTGTACATGAAGCCTTCAAAGAAAATTAGTGTTCCAGACTAAAGTACATTTGAAATCAAGCATTACATTATCCGTGATGAAGTCTAGAAAGGAGAAAGTGGTTCTCCAATACATGGCTCCACAAATGAGCAGATAAGAAGACATGTTGTTAAGGCTTATATCCAAGATGAAAGAGTTTGTGTACTTAAGCTAGAGTTCATGGAGATGACTTACTTATTGAAAAAGGAAGAGAAGACTCCCAGGTTGGGAGGTAGCACTAGAAATATTATTGAGGACATTCATTTTCAAGATTGAAAAATAGTCCAACTTGGATAGATTCTTTCCTATCCAGAAAGTGGATTGAGAATTATGATGGACAATGGTTTCCCATTGTGGTTAACATGGGAAATGGTCCAGATTGTTGATGTATCATAGATAGCAACTTCCCATTGTGGTTAACATGGAGAGTGGTCTAGGGCAGTCTCCCTTCTTGAGGGTTACTCAAGAAGACTAGCCCACCTCGTTGGAAAACGATTTCTCATTGTGGTTAACATGAGGAATGGTTTGTTTTGGAGGTTGATACAAGACAATCTTTTCCTCTTGTGGTTAACATAGGAAATGGTCCAGACAGTCATTCCTTTGGGTTTATACATTCTCTCCAGGGTGCACTTTGATTAGTGTAGGAGGAATGGCCCAGGGTGGGGAATGGTCCAGGCTCAATAATCAGGGACATGCATTCTTTAGGGTTTATACATTCTCTCAATTATATTATTAGAATCACTTCAATATTTACATGAGTTAGTTGTAGTGAAATGGAAGCTCAATCATGATCTATATAGTGTATTGGTTATAGAAAAAACTCAGCATGAGTGGAATTTTCATACAGGTAACTGGAAGTCTGGTATGCCCTGTCTTTGCTTGTAATGTATGAGATATTTCTTATTGATGAAATCATGGTACAAGAAATAGTTGTGAGATTTGTGAAATAATTGTTGAAATAATGTAACTGCAAAGTGTATTCTTATTATTATTTGATATATTATTCATTGGATCAATCCCCATTGTGGATTGATCATGTCGACTATTGTAAAAGGACCAAATCCCCTTTTGCGAATTGGTCATAATATAATTGTAAAAGGCAAAACAAGAATTCAGCCCCAGAATATATCAAGAAGCCCTGAAATATAATAAAGGTGGTTTTAACCAGCCAGTTGGAGAAGTCAGCCCTGCCAGTGAAGAGACACTTCACACATGCCAGTCTTGTATAAATAAAGAGGCTAGTGCCTCACTTAGACACACAACTCACTTTCTCATTGAGAGACAAGTTTCGGATCTATAGTTAGAGAAGAAGGAGAGAGAGTGGCACATCTTTGGGAGAAGATCTTCTGTATTAGTTTGAGTTATCTCTTGGCATTGTATTGGCTATCTATAATAAGGAAGTGTTGTTGGGTTTTCTTCCCCTAGAGGGTTTCATAGGATAAATGTTGTGTCTCTTGTGATTATGTATTTCTCAGTGATCTTCTATCATGTTATTGTTATCTATTGAAATGAAAAGAACTATAATAATGGCTTAAACATTAACATGGTATCAAAGCCAAGCTAAAGGAAGCATCTTTCACAAGAGTGAAAAACATCATTGTTGTCGTACATGCAAATTAGGGATTTTTGATGGTGAAGCTTTTCAACCCTAAAACCACCTAGAAAAGTGCACCCTCCCCCAAGGATTACTTTGGCACTCTCGGCACACCTTTTCAGTGGCTGGATCTCCCAGAAAGTGAAACCCTAGTTTTACAAAGTACCAGAAGTACCAGAAAACCAATGTACCAGAAGTACCAGAAGTACCAGAGGTACCAGAAAACTAGAAGCACTAGTCCAGAAATCTGAAAATCAAGTTTGGAGGAGAAAAACTTGGATTTTCTCAGATCCAAACACACCAGGCTAATCGCCTCAGCCAAGCGCACCTCCTGGTAAGTTCAGATTTTGATTTTAAGCACTTTCATTTTTTGGTCATTTTCCTAGCTCCGGGTAAAAGATGTCTGCAAGTGTTAAATTTGTTGACAAGATAGAAGGAGTGGAAAATTTTTGTTCCTGGAAGTATAGGACTGGCCTCATTCTTGAAGAGAATGACTTAGCAAAATTCGTCAAAGAAGAAGTGCTAGAACCCGTCGATGCTGCAGAAAAGGAAAAGCATCAAAAGGACACAATCAGGGCCAAAAGAATCATTGCAGATTCAATCAAAGACCACATGATTCCTTATGTGTCATCTAAGAAGACTCTGAAATAAATGTTTGATGCCTTGACCAAACTGTATGAAGGAAAGAACATAAACCGGAAGATGAATCTAAGAACTCAACTCAAGAATGCAAGGATGCAGAAAGGAGAAACTATTCAGGAATATTTCTCCAGAATCTCAAAATTCAAAGAACAGTTAGAAGTGATTGGAGATACCATAGATGAATATGAAATCATAATGATGGCCCTAAATGGTCTCACAAGACCTTAGGATGCATTCATCCAAACGATATGTGCCAGAACGGAGAAACTGAAGTTTGATAGTCTATGGGAAGAATGCATACAAGAAGAAACAAGAGTAGTGAATCATGAAGCATTACTAGCAAGAGATGATGATCAAGCCCTAGCTAATCACACCAAGGGAGGAAGGAAGAAACCCTACTTCCAAAAGGAGACTCATAAAGAGACATAACTGTCAAACAAATTCAATCATAAAGAATCTCATCCAAGGAGATTTCATAAGAAAGGACAACGAAAGGAAAGAGACTACTCATTTGTACAATGTTATCATTGTGACAAGATGGTACATATTGCAAAGTTTTGTCCATCCGGACGAGAAGAATACAAGAGAAAACATAAAAGGTACCATGCCCATGTAGTCGAAGATGAAGAGCTACCTGCAAAGATGATAAGAGAGCAGATCAAATACCATGTCTTAATCTCGACCCTCTCAGGATCTGTAACACCTAGAGAGGACACTTGGCTCATTGATAGTGGTGCATCCAAGCACATGACGAGACAAAGAAACGTTCTCTCTTATATCTCAGAAAATCATTTTTCCTAGAAAGTGACACTTGGAGATGATTACCAATATTCCATCAAGGGGGTGGGAGAATCAAACCACAAATTGAATTCAGGGAATTCATTGAAGATGAAGGATGTACTATATGTACCAGGTTTGACCAAGAACCTACTCTCCATTTAAGATTTAGAAAATAAAGGCTTTAGAGTTTCCTTTATAGATGGATAAGTTCTTATGTGGGCTAAAGGAAAAACCTTAAATGAAGCAATCATCATTGGAAGTGAATAAAATGGCTTGTATAAACTAAAGGGTCACTCAGAGGCTGCCATGACCCACACCATTGAAAACTCATGTGAACTTTGGCATAGAATATTAGCTCACATCAACTGCAAGGCACTACCATACATATGCAAAGCGGTCACAGGTTTACCGGAACTCAAGGTTGACCATGAAGGCATATGAAATGGATGTGCACAAGGGAAGAACATCAAGAACCCTTTCCCGAAGAGAGACAGCAAAGCAGAAGGAGTCCTAGAGCTCATTCATTCAGATGTATGTGGCCCATTGGCATCATCCTCCATTAGTGGGTATGTATATTATGTATCATTTATTGATGATTATTCTCGTAAAACCTGGATATATTTCTTGAAATCTAAAGATGAAGTGTTCAGCAAGTTCAAGGAATTCAAATCCTTGATAGAGAATCTTTCTGAAAGAAAGATTAAGATACTCAGGTCAAATAATGGAGGAGAATATACATCAAAAGAGTTTGTGAAATTCTGCAAAGATGTTGGGATCAAGAGGGAACTCACTAGTCCCTATAATCCCCAACAAAACGGTGTAGCTGAATGAAAGAATAGAACAATAATGGAAGTTGTGAAGACTATGATCCATGATCAAGATCTTCCTATGTGCTTATGGGAAGAAGCAGCAATGGCAGTTGTATATGTGCAAAACCGATTATCCCATAGTGCACTTGGGCTCAAGACCCTGGAAGAGATGTTCACCTGAAAGAAGCCAAAGGTAAGCCATCTCAAAATATTTGGCTACCCAGTATTTATTCATATACCTAAAGAGAAGAGAAACAAGTTGGAACCTTCAAGAAAGAAGGGAATATTTGTGGGATACTGTGAGGTCTCCAAGGCCTTCAGAATCTATATACCAGGTCACTGTCACATTGAGATCAGTAGGGATGTGACCTTTGATGAAGATGCAATGCTCAAGAAATCAAGAAGATGCCAGCTTGAAGAAGTATATGAAGAGGAAACCGTAATCCCCAGAACTACAGAGAGGGAGGTTCCTAGAGCCGCATAACCAGTGAAGGAAGTCGTAACTTCCCCTGATGAAGAAATTCTAGAAGACCATGATATATAAGAAGTCCAAGAACCTCCTCGGATGACAATCCTCCATAAAAGGAAGCCATCTTGGGATAGAGAGCTTATTCAATATGGAGAGAAGTATGGTGTTCTCCAAGGAACTAAGAGATAGGTGAAAATACCAAAGTCATTCTCCAGTTATACGGCTTTGATGTGTGATATTCTAGAAGAGGAGCCTACCTTCTTTGAAGAATCCATTCAGAGGAAATAATGGGCAGATGCCATGACAGAGGAATACCAATCCATAATAAAGAACGAAGTATGGGAAATAGTTCCCAGACCGAAGAGTAAAGATGTGGTATCCTCCAAATGGATCTTCAAAATAAAACATGCTGCTGATGGAAGTATTGAGAAGTATAAGGAAATATTTTTCTCTCGTGGATTTTCCCAGAAAGAAGGCATTGCCTATGAAGAGACATTCACTCCTGTAGCTAGATACACTTCGATCAGAACCATCATATATCTTGTAGCTGAGATGAAGTGGAAGTTGCACCAAATGGACTTAAAGACAACTTTCCTAAATGGTGCCATCAAAGAGGAAGTGTATATAGATAAACCTCAAGGACTTGAAGTTGAAGACAGGAAGTCTCATGTCTGCAGATTGAAGAAAACCTTATATGGATTGAAGCAAGCTCCTAGAGCTTGGTATGGCCATATCGACAGTTTTTTGACGAGCTTGGGCTTTACCAAGAGTAAAGCAGACTCTAACCTCTACTTCAAAGTCATGAATGATAAGACAGTCATATTACTGTTATATGTGGATGACTTATTCTTAACTGGAGAAGAAAATCTCATCATCGAATGTAAGAATGAACTTGCCTTAGAAATTGAAATGAAAGACCTTGGCCTAATGCACTACTTCTTATGCCTTGAGGTATGGCAGAGTCTAGAGAGGATCTTCCTTAACCAAGTATACAGTTGAAATCCTGAAGAGATTCGACATGTTGGAGTGCAAGTCCATGAATACACCCATGGAAGCGAAGATAAAGTTGTTGGTCGACACCTCGTCAGAACCGATTGATGCCACATTGTACAGATAGATTATTAGATCGTTGATGTACCTGATGAACACCAGACCAGACATTTGTTTTTCCATGAACACCTTGAGTCATTTTCTGGTAGAACCCAGACATGTTCACCTAGTGGCTGCAAAACATGTGATGAGGTACCTTAAGGGTACATTAGATTATGGTCTCATTTATGATAGAGATCATGATTTCACATTGAGTGGATATACTGATGCAGATTGGGTAGGAAGTGTTTCTGACATGAAAATCACTTCAAGATGTTGTTTCATTTTTGGATCAGCCATGATCTCATGGCAGAGTAGAAAGCAATCCATCATTTCTCTCAACATAGTGGAAGCAGAATACATTGTTGCATGTTCTGCCAGCTGCGAAGCTATATGGTTTCGAAAGTTTTTGACCGGTCTATTTGACCTAGAGATGGAAGCAACCATGATCCTATGTGACAACCAAATCTGCATAAAGATGATAGAGAAACATGTATTCCACGACAGGTCGAAGCACATAGAGCTCCGATATCATTACATATGTGACATGGTGCAGAGAGGAGCATTAAAGCTCCAGTACATTAGCACGGATGAACATGTTGTTGATGTGTTGACCAAGCCTCTATCTCGTATAAAGTTTGAGCACTTTCAAGATAATATTAGCATAGTCTGAAAGAACCTTCCTCAAAAGGGGGAGTAGTTATTGTGATGAGACATCTCTTTCTTCCGACCTGATGGTTGTGACGTAAAGCAATATGATGTGATGTGACTAGTACTAAGCTTTCGGTTGGATAGTTGTGACGTAAAGCCAGTCTAGTATCCTGCTTCTGACCTGATGGTTGTGACGTAAAGAAAGATGAGTACCTTTCTTCCAACCAGATGGTTGTGATGTAAAGCAAGATGATGTGATGAGACAAGCACTGAGCTTTCGGCTAGATAGTTTTGACGTAAAGCCAGTCTAGCATCTTGCTTCCGACTTGATGGTTGTGACGTAAAGAAGGACGAGTATCTTGCTTCCAACTTTATTGTTGAGATGTAAAGCAAGACGATGAGATGAGACTAGCACTGATATTTCGGCTGGATAGTTGTGATGTAAATCCAGTCTAGTATCCTACTTCTGACCTGATGTTTGTGACGTAAAGCAAGACGAGTATCTTGCTTCCAGCTTTATTGTTGAGACATAAAGAAAGACAATGAGATGAGACTATCATTGAGCTTCCGGCTATATAGCTGTGATGTAAAGACAGTCTAGTATCCTTCTTTCGACCTGATGGTTCTGACGTAAAGAAGGACGAGTATCTTGCTTCTAGCCTTATTGTTGAGACGTAAAGCAAGATGAGAACTGTGCTTCCAGACTTACAGCTGTGACGTAAATCCAGTCCAGTATTATGATGATGAGCCAGCCTCGTGCTATGATGATGATGATGTATCATTTTTATACTAATACATATTGATGCAAATGATGATTTCATTCCTTTGTGAATGACGATGCTGCCGATGAAGAAAACTTTCGATGATTTATAGATACGCCAGTCAGTGTTCCAAGATGATATTGATGATGCTATCCTCTCACCCACTTGATGTTGTTGATGATGTTGTCCTCTCTATCTCGCCTAATGTTGTTGAAGAATACCCTTCTTGTTAAGGGGGAGTGTTGAAATAATGTAACTGCAAAGTGTATTCTTATTATTATTTAATATATTATTCATTGGATCAATCCCCATTGTGGATTGATCATGTCGGCTATTGTAAAAGGACCAAATCCCCCTTTGTGGATTGCTCATAATGTAATTGTAAAAGGCAAAAGAAGAAGTCAGCCCCAAAATATATCAAGAGGCCCTGAAATATAATAAAGGTGGTTTTAACCACCAGTTGGAGAAGTCAGCCCTGCCAGTGAAGAGAAACTTCACACGTGCCAGTCTTGTATAAATAAAGAGGCTAGCACCTCACTTAGACACACAACTCACTTGCTCATTGAGAGACAAGTTTTGGATCTGCAGTTAGAGAAGAAGGAGAGAGAGTGGCGCATCTTTGGGAGAATATCTTCTATATTAGTTTGAGTTATCTCTTGGCATTGTATTGGCTATCTATAATAAGGAAGTTTTGTTGGGTTTTCTTCCCCTAGAGGGTTTCTTAGGATAAATGTTTTGTCTCTTGTGATTGTGTATTTCTCAGTGATCTTGTATTATGCTATTGTTATTTATTGAAATGAAAAGAACTATAATAATGGCTTAAACATTAACAATAATGTTGGCATGTATTTCCCTGTGTTAAATGAGCATATTTGAGGAGAAGAACCTCGCTCGAATGGAAAGATGAAGAAGTTTGATAGTAAAATAAATCAAGCTACTTCTGGCTAACTATAGGAAGAGAAATAAGCATGCATGAAGGAAGTGGTAATAGGATATTTTGGCCAATAGATAGTTTGGATCTTTTGGGAAATAGATAGTTTGCAAACATATTCAAATATATCAAGAAAAAAATTACCTATTTATATAAGACATTAATATTCCTAAGTTATTGTTATTCATTCCAAATATAAGTCAAACAAATGCCACCCTTCCCCAAGAGACATTGGCATTCTCATTTATACTCCACATTAGGCTACATTGGTCAATTTCCCTCAACCACTAAAGTTAGCACGAATGTCTTCCACTTGTATTAGTGGATGTGATTAATGCATGGAAATGTGTCCCATGATGTTCCAAATAGGCATTGTTAAGGTGATTGTAGATACTTGAAGATACTTGATTTGATTGCTTTCTCAAATTGGAGAATCCAAAGCTGGTCCAATAGTGGCACTCTTCACCTTGTGGTTTCTCCTAATTATGGTTGGTGATATTTTTGGATTTTCTCTCAGGCATGTTGATGCATGAGCATCTACTCACTTCAGAAGTTTCTAAAGATTGATTAGGCCTTAGGGTCTTGAACCAGATCAATAAGGGGTTATTGTCAACTCATTGTAAATTATTTTGAAATTCCTTAGTTTTGGAGTTCAATTATAGAAGGTTTTAGTTAAAGTAGTGAATACCAATTAGTGATTAGTAATAGTAATTAGGTGTCAATGAGTCATGAAACTAAATTTCCAAATTTGTGGATTGACTCGAGGGGATGTAAAAGATCTGAGTTTTGAAACATTGTAGAGGATAGGATTGAAAATTGTATTATTAGAATCGGTTCAATATTTACAGGAGTTAGTTGTAGTGAAATGGAAGCTCAATCATGATCTATATAGTGTATTGGTTATAGAACTAACTCAACAAGAGTGGAATTTTCATACAGGTAACTGGAAGACTGGTATGCCTTGTCTTTTCTTGTAATGTATGAGATATTTCTTATTGATGAAACCATGGTACAAGAAATAGTTGTGATATACTTCTGGCTAGAAATAATTGATGAAACCATGATACTTATGGCTAACTATAGGAAGAGAAATAAGCATGCATGAAGGAAGTGGTAATAGGATATTTTGGCCAATAGATAGTTTGGGTCTTTTGGGAAATAGACAGTTTTCAAACATATTCAAATATATCAAGAAAAAAATTACCTATTGGCATATTGATAGACCCAAAAAGAGGGACAATGAAACTCACCATTATCGCTAGGTTTCATTCGCATCAATCAAGCGAATCCTTTGTTCCCTCCCACCTGAAAACGCGAACTGGATATCCTCCTTGAGCAGTGGCCTTGCAGATCCTATGTGCCCTCTATTCTAGATCTCCCCTCTATTCTAGCGCCTCTGTTTGAAAAAATTGTGGCAAGGTTTTAGTCTATGTTTGGAAAATAGGGGTCGGCGTTGAGTGTTTCGAAAATATGATTCGCACAGGCAGGAATTCATGTGTATAACATATATCATATGTTACATATAATATATGTTATACATATATTATATGTAACATCTAATATATGTTTAACATATATTATATGTAACATATAATATATGTTTAACATATATTATATGTTACATATAATTTATGTTTAACATATAATATATCTAATATATTATATATATTACATACTTAATATATGTAACATATATTATATATGTAATATTTATTATATATATGTCCCCGAGGTGTAGGACAGTCGGTGACGGAGTTTGTTGTTAAGCCACTCCGAGTTGTTAAAGTCACCGGTTCGAAACCTGCGGGGACAAAAAATCCAACCATGTTAAGGGTTGGTGTGGCTCAGGCCGGGTGTGATCCCCGGGTGATTTTGACGGCTTAGATGCCCCTAATCCGCGGTTTCTCAAGCCACAGGTTAATCGCGTAGCCAACAGGTCCCGCACAAATTAACAAACAAAACAAAAAAAATATTTATTATATATATAATATATAATATATGTAACATATAATATTTATTATTTTCTATATATATATATATATATATATATATATATATATATATTATAGAATAATATTAACATATATAATGTTGACGATGACATAGTATAGTAATGATCCATGACAAAGTTGATGATGATAATGAAGACAATGACGATGATAATTATGATGATGATGACGAAGACGACAATGTTGGTTATGGTGATGACAATGATTCCATTAAATTGAGAGGACATGGGTAAATTGAGCACCCTCCAATTTTGAAATGGATGGGATAGAGGCCCCATATATTATCTCAATAAGTGTGCCCTTGTAAAATATATCAAACTACCACATCACGAAGTGCATCTCCATAGCACTAAACCCAAGGTATCATGCACACATTAAGTTCTCCAAAGGTAAATCAACCAAAATAAATTGAAGGGGATAGGGGACCACAATCCCTCCACATCACATGAACTGCTCCACTAGGAGAAAACACTTTCGGAGAAACCAAAAACTAGCACTCCCTCTTTGAGAGGAAAGTGTTTTCTCCAACACTAGTCTTGTCCCTTTCTACCTCAAGGGAACACATGTTATGTCATTGCATAGGGAGCACATGACTAGGAAAATGGGGTTTTTTAAGTGTTTTTAGGAGGAATTGAGGGGGATTTTTTTATTCAAGTAGGAAAGGGACATAAAAATCAGGCCAACAATCGCATCCTCGCGATTAGGTGGAAAAAGTTGTTGTAATAGTATTGGCCCTCTATATGAATGGTAAAGTTCCAAAACCTAGAGGAATGAAGGGGTGTCTGAGAGGGGTCTACCTCTTTGTTGGGAATAGATATAGTAGGAAACAAAAAACTAAATTCATGCCCTTTTGTGCTAGAACCAAAGGTTGGGATTGGTGCAGTCCATGATTGTTTTTCTTTCCCATGAACAATTTTCACTGTGGTTGGATGCACTTGTTTCTGTTTGAGCTCTGGTCCTTTAGCCAACCTTTTTGCAGCACACTCCTACTTCTTTTTTTGGATCTCCAACCACTACACAACACAACAAAATCATTTTGAATGTCCTTCTCTATAATGAAAAGTGGGAGGAATTTGGTAGGTACATGTTGGTTTGTGCGCATGATGATGAAGACATTATGAAAATTGACTTCAAAAATAATGGAATCATCATAACTATCAACCAGATTGTGTGGGATTTGGAAGAATTTAGTAGTCTCATGTCTCGCCTACTAACTAGATAAAGAACATACTATCTTGTCTCACCTAATAACTATATCTATCCAATCCTCCTAATTATTGAGCACTTATGACTACCTCTACTCCTACCTAACTCTTTCTCTACCCTAATAGTGTGAAATGTTTTGAATTCATGGTGCCTCTAACCCTTATGGGACATAGTACGCCTTCAACTAACTAGCATTTACAAATTCCTTTATGGGTTGACCATAAAGTGTCATCAAATTCAATGCTCCATCATCATTAATGTAAACAATCCTAAAGGGTCCTAACCAATGCATCTGAATCTTATCAAGGTGCTTCAGGAACTTGTTGTCATAGATTAATACCAACAATCTTGGTTGTATAATATTGCATCAAATGTTGCGATCATGCCAAGCCTTATGTCATTGTTTCTCAACCATATGGATGCATATTGCAATCAATTCATCCTCTTCTAATTCTAATAACTCATCCAACCACCATTGTAGTGAATGGTCATCTAACATATGTGTCACAATTGCAATCCTGATGCTTGGTACCACAAACTCTAACAACATCACCACTTCCTTCCCATAGACTAATCTGAATGGAGTATGTTTGGTCAATCTCTTGCAAATTGTCTTATATGCCCACAATAATGTTGGACCCATTGGTCCCAATTGTCGTGTTGTACATTGCACAACTTGGTAAACGCATGCTCTAGTATCTTGTTGAAAGGTTATTCTACTATATTGTTGGCATGTGGATTATGTGATGTTCTCTTTTGATGATGGATAATAAATTTCTAATCCAGTGCATATATGGTGCCATTCAAGAAGTGTGTGCCTTATGTGAGTAATTAATTTTTAAACTTCTACAAGGTGCATTCCATCACCAGTCCTTCATGCTCCCTAGTTTTATAGTTCCTTTAATAATCTGACAACTTTCTACTGTAAAACTAGATTGGATGATGCATGCTAACTTTTCCTAGATGCAAAATCACCATGCCAAGTGCAATTATTCTTTTAGTTGTTTCCTTTAAAATATGATTGAGACGCACATCCTCGCATCTATTACAGTAAGGGAATGCAATAACGTCGATAAAGAAGTACTTGATTAACTGCAGAAGCTTCAATATCAGTTATTTATTTTCTTTGATTTTTTCTCTCATCTAAGTACTCTTTTGCTCTATAAAGAATATTAATACAAAATCATTATTTAAATACGAAATCTCATCTATTTCCTTCTTCTCAGCACGACCAAAATCATGGGCCTAATTGGCATGATTTTGGTTCTGAACGGCACAGACAATGAATATAAAGAGTGGGTGTGTAAGTGATCTTTGAGTCTCGAAACTCTCCCATATCGTCAAGGCATAAAAAAAATCTATCCATGTCAAATTTTAGTGCATACAAAAACATTTTGAAAAAAATTCAACATTTGCCCCATTCATAGGTCATTGTTTCCCATCATGTACTCTAACCATAGTACAATGTATTTTAATAGTTGTTTCCTTTAAAATTAGACCGAGAAAATCAAAATGAAATGAGGAAGAGATGGGTTGATATATAGAGTTGGTGTGTGAGTGATATTTGAGTCTGGAAACCCTCCCATATCTTCAAGGCATGCAAAAAGTCTATCCATGTCAAATTTTGGTGCATACAAAAACATTTTGAAAAAAATTCAACATTGACCCCCCATTCATAGGTCATTGTTGCGCATCATTTTAAGAAGGTTTACATACTTATTAAAATTATTTTATTTAATAATGGTTAATCATCTTGATGATGACATTCTATCATGATTTTCTAATTGGAAATATGCTTATATGTTTTGAAAAGAGAGGGAGTAAATCCTCATAGATTCAAGGACATGAAACATATATAACTTTTTAGAAAGTATAATTGATATAGATATATCAATAAAAAAACCTTATCACGATGACCACTTTGATGTCATATCCTTATCAGAATCAAATATGTTAGTTTCATGAAGTCACTTCATTCCCCCTAGAGGGGCATCAGGTACAATTTTCATATTTGAGAAGGATCAAAACCCGATATCAATGGCCTCTACTCCATCCTTCGAGGGAGGAAAAGGTTCCCCAATCAACTCTTCTAGGAATACTATATCAAATTTTGTTTAAGTCAATGGTTGTTGATTTTCCTTAGCAWGAGAAACTTCATCATCTCACATTGGTTGCTTAAGAAAAATCCAATTTTTTTTATTTGGATTTGGTCCCTTTTTCCCTTGAAGGATGATCTCGTGCATGGGGATAAATATCATGTAAATGTCATGTATCTACACAATCTCRTTATAAATATCCAAAATTGCTTTTATGTAACTACCCAAAGTATTCTCAATATCCTCAAAAATTGATATATACCAAGAATGAAATGGAAAATTTGGGAGATGTACCCAAAGTGCCATTCTAGTAATTAACATAGAGTTAGGATCAAAATTTATAAATCAAGGAGATATTAAAATCCCCACTCTTCCCCAAAACCAGGGTCCCTACTCTAAAACGTACTTATAAGTAGCAAGATAGAAGATATGAATTAAAAAAACACATTTGGAGGAGAGAGGAATCTCATAATTCTTTTTCCATGTTGAGTGGATCCATTGGCACAACGCCGATGAAGGAGGCCAATAACCATTAAACCATTAAATCTTCTCCTTAAAGGACATGTGTTTTGAAGTTGAAAACACCTCATGTTATAACATTATTTGGTTACCAGTGACCATGGATTCCTTGTTGCCCAATATATTAGCCATTGAATATCTTTGATCCACATGAAACATATGTCAAATTGTTTTTTTTTCCTCATACCGACATTCTTCCTTTGAGAAATGTTCTGGTACCCATGTCTTTCCTCTAAGAAAGGCAGGGTGTCTTCCAAAAATTGTAAAAAGTAAAAAAAGGCATTAATTATGCACTCCTAAGCGGGATTTACGACATCTGTGCAACTGTACAAACCTAATTATTATTGCCAACAAACTTAACCAACTTGTTATAGTATAAATTCGGTTCAAATGTTGGAGAAAGGAAACCAACCATTCTAGTATGCTTATGCTAGAGCATTATCTTGAGAATTTAGCCTGGGATTTTTATGACTAGTTACTTTTGTAGAAACCCTTGTTTTTTGGATTGACTCTCTTTCTTAGACTCTAGGATCTAAATCCTTGTTGATTTTCGAATGCACATATGGCAAGGAGTTTGAAGCAGAGTTGAAGTCTATATGTAGTCCAAGTAGGAGGAACATGAACTCTACTGACAAAGATTATTTACATTTGTCCCTCTTGCGACGATATCAAATGATGCTTAGATTCATTTCATATTTGATTTATCAACTTGAAATTAAAATTTGATACTTTGCAAGCTAGTCGTACCTTGAGTCAAATACAAATATGAAATTTGGGATCATTAACATATCTCCTAGAACATATGAAAAATAGGGTTTATGGTTGCATGATGATATGATGATGGAAGAAAGTGGGCGTGTGAGTGAAATTTGAGTCCATAAAACCCTCCCATATCGTTAAGGCATGAGAATAGTCTATCCAGGTCAAATTCCAATGCATACAGATACAGTTTGAAAAAATTTTGTTAAGCCCTAATATTGGCTCATTACCACTTAATTGGGGCATA
>ML811683.1:52431-81776 GCA_009831015.1 Picea engelmannii | reverse complement strand
TTTGGACTTAGAATGATATTTCTAAATATTCCCAATAAATGGAATGACCCTTCATTTTAAAGATTCCCACAAGATTTGGAATATGGATAATATTTAACGATTAATAAAACCAAATGTGATGAAAATCCATGAATTCATCTAGAGACAAACCTTATTAGGGAGCCATAAAAATCCTAAAAATTCCAAGTAGAATAGAGAAGCCTTTGTTTTTCAATGCCTCTCGTGATGAGCTTAGCCAACCTTACAACTTATATGTTTAGTAAAGATCACAAATATAAATATATTTGATCCGTATATGTTATCTATTTTAATAACATATCCATATCAAATATATATTGTTACATATATATCTTTTGGTTGACTCATTGAATTTCTCCTATGACAAACATTCATCAAAATATGTTCTTTTCACTATGTTAAGGGATTCTAGAACTAGAACTTGTCTTTATTTGACAAGACATCTTCTCTAGATGTCTTAGTATAACCATAAAACACCCATTTTAATGGAGCATTCTTCCTCCTAGGTTAATACCCCCCATTGAATGTGAAAATAAGACCTTTAGATAATTCTTTCAACAAAAGGCATTCTCTATTCTAGCATACTTGAATTTTTGAATATAGATGAGGGCCTATTGAGATGAATTGATAGACTAAATATAAATATATGAGGAAAACTCTTGATTGGATGTGACACTCCATATTTGTACTCTTGAAATCAAAACTAGATGGTGCTTGATCACATGCAGAGCGATCTACCCATACCTTATTTACTTAAGAGAATTTCCCTTTCTTGAAATGTTTTCAAGAATATAATGAACTTCATAGCCTATAATATTCTTCCAATACATGCCCCCTTTCTTCAAAAATAAAATATTATTATTTTTGCTCAAAAATAAAATTTTAATTTTTTTTAAATAAATCGTTTTCATCACAATTTTGACGCAACATAAAAATCCTACGACGAATTTGCTATACAAACCACAAAAGTGTTTGTCTCAATTGCGACGAACCATATAAATCCTGCGATGAATTTTCTATACAAATCACAACATTTTTCGTCTCAATTGCGACGACTGGTACAAATCCTATGACGAATTTGCTATACAAATCACGACAGTTTTTGTCTCAATTGTGATGACCGATACAAATCTTGCGATGAACTTGCTATACAAATCACGAAAATTGTATAGCGATTTCGTCGCTATACACCCTGTGTTCATCGCAATCGTGATGAACTGTTCGAAAGATGATTTGTCGCAATTTTTTCACTTACTTTGCCTATATTGTCGAGTGTGTGACAATTTCCCTACCGTGTCACTCTTTCGACGAATTCTTTACTTAGTCGTATTGGCGACGGTATTTCTTTTTTTGTTGCAATTGTGACAACTTCCCTACTTTCGTCACTCCTGAGACATTAATCAAGGTTCATCGCACATTCCACATCACATGAAACGACGTTTGGGAGACTCAAGATTTGTCGCAATATCCATGACAAAACGTCGCAAGAGCATCGAAATAGCCGTCACAAAATGACCCAAATAGTCTCTCATGACTATGAAATAATCAACTAGTAACACAATGCTACTACCATGCCATCAACCATAGTCATGATCTACAATCCAATAGTCACCATGACTATGCAACAATCAACTAGTATCACTAAGCTACTACCATGCCATCAACCATAGTTATGATATCTGTGACTATGCAACAATCAACTAGTAGCACACAACTACTACCATGCCATCAACCATAGTCACAAACTCTATTACTATGCAACAATCAACTAGTATCACACATCTACTATCATGCCATCAACCATAATGATAGTCTGCAGTCCCTATGACTATGCAATGATCAACTAGTAGCACACAACTACTACCATGCCATCAACCATAGTCACAATCGATGGTTTCTATAACTATGAAACAACCAACTAGTATCACACAAATACTACCATGCCATCGACCATAGCCATAGTCTCATCTAGTAGTGTAGAGCTACTCCCATAGTCCTCACCACTATGCATGTGATATTTCTTCTCTCATCGGGTCTAACAATGCATTACCCCCTAAGTCACCTCACATGAATGATATAGGGAACCCTTTTCCAGAGGGGTTATCCGACAAGAGTAGAAACAACACACCTCCTTCTCAATGAGGGTGGAAATTTTGCATCATGCCAAGCTTGTCTCCAAAGTACTCATACTTCACTCTAGATAGAGTTTTGGTGAGAATGTCTTCTATATACTCATATGTAGATATGTACTAGAGCTCCACATCATGTATGAGATGTAATGGTATTTTATCTCTATATGATTCACACAACTTTGATTATCACAATATATCAAAGTTGGATCCAACTCTATATCAAATGCCCTGCAAGAATCTTCCGAAGCCACACTGCTTCACAACTTACAACACTGGCTGCTATATACTCTGCCTCTTCTGTACTGAGTTCCACTAATGTCTGAACAAACATCCTGATGTTCTTTTCCATTCCACTGCATTCCCTTTCCAATCAAAGTCTGTATAGCCCTGCAACTTCACATCTCCATCTGATACATATCTCAAAACATATTCAACTATACCATGTAGGTACCTCAACACATGTTTTTATACTATCCAATGTACATGTCTAGGCTCAACCATCTATCGAATCAAGGTGTTCAATGAAAAACATATGTTCGACCTGGTGTTAACTAGGTACATCAAGGATATGATCAATTTTCTATACATGACGGGATCCACCAAATATGAAGATGAATCACTAAAGAGCTTCAGATTCATCACCATCAGTGTGGCCATGGACTTGTAGTCCATCATCCTAAATATTTGCAGGATCTCAACTAGATATTTTCCTTGGCTAAGGAAAATTTCATATGGCCTTTGCCACACCTCCAATCCCATTAAATCCATATCTTCATTTTGAACTCTAAAGTGAGTTTCCTCTTGCACCCATCTGTGAGCTTCTCATCCCCTATAAGAAACAAGTCATCCAATATCAAGGGGAAACCATTCCCAATCTCATCAAAATAAATTTCTGGCATATCCTTCCCTGGGTGCCTGCTTAAGCCTATACAAATCCTTCTTCAATATGCAAACATGAGACTTCCTCTCATGTATCTTGTGGCTGATCTATGTATACTTCTTCTGGCTACTGGATCAAGTGTCTCATCATAATCTTCTCCTTCTTTATGGTAGAATATTCTAGCCACACATATCGATTTGTACTTCTCTGTTCTGCCATTTACAACATGCTTGATCTTGTATATCAACTTGGAAGTCACCACTGACTTTCCTTCTAGTCCCAAAACCAAGGAAAAATCCATATCCCAGTCCTTCTGACTGGCTTCCTCCTTTGTCACTGAAATAAGGGAGTCCTCCCAGAAGGTCTCATATCTCCTCAAAGCCTCTAAATCTTTGATCTATCCTTCTCAACTCATGGCACCTATATATCAGTCCTGGAGGATGTCTCTCTCTCCCATCTAAATATGAGGATGAATACACCACTGACTCTCTCTGAGATCATGATCACTCTGAGTATGCATGCTCCCTCTGAAGCTTGACTCCCTTTGAGTCTATATAATCTCCGAAGTCATTTTCTCTGAAGTATGATCTCCTATGAACTATTCTGGGGAGGCTTCTCCTTCCTACTGGATCCTGAGGGTTGTATCCCTCTACACTCTATCTCCTTCTGAGATGGTACTTGGTGGGGCCTCTTGACTCACCACTTATGTATCCATATACTTTTCCTCATGATATGGCTCATTAATGCCATATATATGTATCCTCTTTCCATCCTACAAAGTATCACGAGACCATGATGGTCTTTTACTGGTTATTGCAACGATTTTGGATAGGACCTTCTGGCTCTACTGAATCTTCTCTATGATCTGAAGAGCGATCAACTGAACTAGAGGGATATGTATGATCACCCTCAGAGCCTTATGCTCCTTACAATCAATCTATATATGAGATACAAAATATCCCTTCTCTCGAAAAGGTTCTGAATTCGTCCTCTTCTCCTTCGTTATAGGGATGTGTACAGTCATGTACACAACTCTATGTATGGATAGTCTGCTCCATGTCTTAGCTAGAGACAATCTAATATGTTTCCTCCTGCAACCATCATTATATCTCCTTCTCAGAGATATCACCTATGACCTACCCAGAACTAGAGAAAGAAAAATAGACAAGAATAATATTCTTATAATAAGAACAATAAAAAAAACAAGAATGGGAACAATCGTCATAGTAGCTCCTTCTCAGATCTACTACTTGTGACCTTCCTAGAACATGAGCCAAAAACACAATAACAAGAAATAAAAAACAACAACACTCTTCTAGTGTTGTGATCAATCAGTCCTCCATGGTAACTTTCCCGAAACAGGAAACAAGAACAACAACATCTCCATGGTAACCTCCATGGAATTTACAATATAACTTTCCTGGAACAAGGTCAACAACCGAGAACATCTTCTAGAGGAGATTAATTTAACTTGTAAACAAGTGTATCATTAATACTGAACAATGGGATTTTACTTAATGATCATAATACCAACAATATTAAAGTGTTACTAAACATTTGATAGCAATAGAGGTAATATAACTCTAAAGACTACTACTCTAGTTACAACACTTACTTAGGCTACAACAATATAAAATATCAAACATGATATGAAAACCTGGAGTCTAGCTGCTGCTGTCCCATTTGAGTTGTTCTATATTGTAGGAGACATTGTCACTGCGGCCTCCAACTCTTGGGATTCCTTTGAGTGCACTAAAACTAATATCCCTTTGGATCTACTGTCACTGCTTCGAATAAATGTCCTTTTTCCAAGTGTACGTCTCCTGCAAACATCCTCATATTATATACAAGTACACCATACAACTTTTTCTTCTAATTGAGATATTACGTCAATAATTAAAAGTTAGAAATATGAATTAGAAGGTTTAATTTCCAGGAAAATGTCAACAAGCCTAAAAACCCTAAAAATTCAATTTTGAAAGAAAGTCAATCTGAGAGTAGTAGGTGTGATAGAGTAGGGTGAGTTGATTAGTAATGGATTTTGTCCCAATCAATTTTACAATAAGTTCTCAATGACCTTGACAAAGAAAACCGTGCAACGAAAAATTGCATGTGCAATAACAAATCTCAGTAATGTGGCAAATCTCACGATCTTCCTTCCATCGATTAGACTTTTCTAAAGGAAGCTTGCTCTGATCCCATGTTAGATTTTCATTAGTTTAGTTAACATTAGATTTGACAGATCATTTTTATCTTATTTTAACATTCAATAATCATATACTGAAATATATAAGCAATAGAGAAACAATCACAAGAAGACACAAAGATTTATCTTGGGAAAACCCCAAACTCGGGGAAAAACCCAACCAACTTTTCTTAGAGAGAATATTCCAATACAACCATGAACATGCTCTAATCACAAGAGAAAACCAATAATGAAGAACCAAATACTTATCTCTTATTCTTTTCAAACCCTAGTGAGGGTTGAAAACTCAGCAAAACTACAAAACTAGTACCAAGATAGCACACCACAAAGTTGGCACCAAGATAGGCATATCACTAGAAATGACACCACAGAGTTGGTGCCACTGGTAACTGGTAACTGCAAATATAATTGTAACTGCTACAATAACTGGCATGAAGAAACTGTGAAACACCACACAACTTTAGCACAAATCCTCTAGAAGTAGTGCACATGAGAAACCACCTAGAGCCACCAAGAATATCCTTCCCCAAGTGGGGCACACTCTCCAAGATAACCAAAAACCAGAAATAACAAAATTGTAGTTGCAACTGTAATTTCCTAGTGCGCACTGCAGAAGGAGAACTTCCTGACTATGAAAATGAATTGACCCAAATTTGTATTTATACTAATCCGGGCACCTGTATGGGGACAAATTCTTATTCTGGGTCTTATTATTTTTGTGGGTCGACTTCTCTAATTGGAAATTGCATTTCCACTTTATTATTATTTCTTGTGGGCCGACTTCTCTTCTGTGGTCTTCTATTTTAAATTATTCTTTTTCGAGGTGTTCTTAAACTATTCAATGGTCTTCCTTTGACTTCTTGTAATCTTCTTTTGCTCTAAGAAAAGTTGTCTAGGAGGGAATACCTCCCGCAACTACCAAAACATCAACACTAGCATGATGGAAAGTTTAAAGAGGAAGAACCACAAGTCAACCTAGTAGAGATGGACCAACAAGAGACTTCATCCATGCAAATCCTAGTAGTGGTTCATGAACAACTTGATAATATACCATTACAGTAGGAGGAACCACTTTTGGTTGAACCATAGGATGATATCCCTTACATTTTCCCTATGATCATGCATTCAAAGGTTGTTCTTCATGATCCTATGAGTGATCATTGCTTGGATATAAGGGTTTATCATGATCTAGTTGAGCTCATAATGATGGAGGTATGTCAACATGTAGATTCTAGGAGTCTCGGCTCTCATGCATTCATTTTTATTTCTATTGAAGTACCATGTTCCAAATTCCAACCAATAACCTCTAATTATGCCTTCACTAGCAAGTACATCAAGGAACCTTTTTGACATCTGAGGTTTATCAATGGATTGTACTGGAAGATTGACTTTGTTGATATTCTCTATTGGACTGATCACCTAGCTACATGGTTACATTGGTATTTTGAGTATGGTGATTCGATCATGGAAACTTTGAGGTGAAATTTTTGGTTTTTAGGGGTAGTTGTCTTTCCTTTCCACATGTAATTTTCAATTTCCTTTCTTGCTGATTTTTTTGTTTGAGAACAACAATTTAACCTTTTAATTGTAGAGTTATTTTCATTCATTTATTTCTTTTGAAGTACCATGTTCCAAATTCCAACCAACAACCTCCAATTATGCCTTCACTAGAAATTACATCAAGGAATATTTTCGACATATGAGGTTTATCGATGGATTGTACTGGAAGGTTGAATTTGTTGATCTTTCCCATTAGACTGATCACCTAGTTGCATGGTTACATTGGTATTTCTAGTATGTTTATTTGATCATGGAAAATTTGAGGTGAAAATTTTGGTTTTTAGGGGCAGTTGTATTTCCTTTCCACATGTCATCTTCAATTTCCGTTCTTGCTGATTTTTGTGTTTTAGGACAACAACTTAACCTTTTACTTGTAGAGTATTTTCCATTTATTTATTTTACTTTCAACCTTAGCAAGTGTCACTAATTTTTCCATATTATATTAACATGTGGTCATGTCTTGTGATGTTGTAGGTTTTCCTTTCATAGTATGGTGTATTTCCACTTTTCATATTCTTGGGTCAAATTATGAATGCATTATCTTACATACACTAAGCCTTTGTGTCTTATCATTAGAGTGAGCCTGGATGCGTGTTCTGTTTGTTATGTTCCAAAGCATAGAGCCTTTAGGATGGGTATATTTGAAAAGACACAAGAGAGTCTTGAGTCATATTATGTATTATCTCTTCATTTCTTATCATTGAGTATTCTTCTTTGAGTCAATCTTCCCCCTCATCTAGAAATAGGGACATGGTACAATGCATCTTATATCTTCTTGAGTTACCACTTCATGCTGAAGGAAGAGTTACATCATTTCTCTTTCTTTTAGTAGATTGTCTTGCATTGATTTCGACACATTATCTGTGAATGATTTAGAAGTAGAGCACCTTGATGGCCATTATCCTCATTGGAAGTTATCTCACATTAGACAAGGTTGAGCATTATTGGGCCTTGATTGGATGATCCTCATCATTGTTCGATTTCAAAACATTTTTCAAAGTGACAGGTTGTGCTCGTACCTTAGGACCCATGAACATTATTGGTGGGTTTCCTTCGCAATTGATAGGTGTTTACATTATTTACATATGACTAAGTGACTCTCTCCCATGTGTCAACTTTGATACATTTACCATAGGGAGGAGTGTACATGGTAGGTGGTAGCAGGTAGTGGATTTGGATGAGACCCCTTGTGTTTCAATTTTTCAATTGGCTGTTTATATTGATTTGACTCCATTTCCCATTGGACAAGCTTTGGTATCATAGGTCAGCTTACAGGGCCATTATCCTCCACACATGTACAAGGGTTTATTGGTATATTTCATTCATATTTCTCACAGAGAATCAATTACACTTTCAGACACAAATATTAATATGGTTCTCGACATCCTGCAGGGAGATCCTGTCCCCTTGAGTCGCCATTGTTAACCCCTAGATTTTTTCCCTTGATAATCTCGAGGGTTAAGAACCATCATAGTTCATTTATGGTTGACATTGAGAGATTTACCCAGGTTGAGAAATTGTGTGATCTAGAGGTTGGTTTCCATCAGAGATAGGTACAAGAATGGTTTGTGGATGTTTTTTCTTTAGAGATAGAGCTATCACAATTTCACATGGGTTTGAGAGAGACTGATATTTTTAGCAGGGGCCCTACTTTTTAGGAGATAGTGACCGAAGACTCATATGCCAGTTTTGAGCATAAAATATTGGTCCTCACATGAATATGAGTCTGATGAAAATTTATCTGGGGATCATGCAAGTAGTTTCTATTTTTAGTAGGTTGAGCTCCAGGCCTCAGATCATGATTCAAAGCATACAATATTGATCCTTGAGACATTCTAAGTCTATTGGACCTTTCTCAGGATGACTTGTTAGTACTTCTATTTTTAGCAGGTGGAGCACTAGGGCTCACATGTCAATTCTGATTACATATTTGGAATCCTCATGGAAAATCCAATCCGACAAGTATGATATTATTGACATACGATAAAATTCTATTTTTAGTAGTGTCTATTTTTAGACATTTGACACATGGAATTGGTCTGCTAGTCATCCTGAACATATTTGGGAGTTTCCCATTTTTTAGGGCTATACCCCTATTTTTAGTAGTTTATTTTTATAGTAGGGATGGTCACTTCCAAAGGTGACAAGTGGCATGGTAAAACTTCGACAAATGGGGTAGTATGATAGTGTGACATGTGGTACCTATATGGAATAGTTAAAGAGGGGGATGAATTTCCAAAGAAATAAGGCAATTAACTGAGTAGGAAGGCACATGAGTGAGTTGCCACACGTCAAGCCACACGTCAAATGGAATGGATTGGCATAAAATACTTAACTAAAATTCTACTCCTCCATGTCTCCTACTTTACTTCCCTTATCTCACCATGTGTATGTGTCCTTATCTTTCCCCATTCCATTTCATCTTCCCTAAAACATGCACTTGACTCTTGTCTTGGGAACACAAATCCTTTGAGTATTAGGCATGCATGCCTCTATCACATGCCAAACCTTTATTCATTCATGCCTTCTTCTCCATTGCACTCTCCCTCATCTTCCTTATATCTCCCATCACACACATTACATTATTACTTTCCACTCACACATGTGTGTCATTGACTCTTTTGTTTCTCCTTCCACACATGTTCACTCTCTCTTATCCTCATCCATGCACCTTTGTCATCTACTATGCATGGGTTTTATTTCTCCCTCTTATCTCATTACACTCCCTCTTATCCATGCATGCTTCCCTTACTTGCCTCATGAAACATGCTCCTTTCAATCTCACTTATTATCCCATGTTCCCTACTCCCTATTAATTAGGGAGCAATACTCCTCCCACTCATTCTTCCCCACATGCATAAGCTTTAATTATTGTTCCATGTGCATATACTCTCACTCCTAACTCACACATACTCCCTAGATTCTCTCTTTCCTCAGGCACATGGTTCCCTCACTCTCACTCATTCACCCCATCCACATTTCTTACTTAGTTTTTCCTTATGCACCCTCTTATATTCTCTTGGGAGGTGTGCCCTCACTTAACTACATATTGGAGGCTCCTCTTCATTGTTTAGGGTCAAATTTCAGCAGCAACAACACACATACTCTGTTTCTCTTTTCTCTCATTCTTATTCTATAGTCTAGCTAGTCTTTATTTGTGTGATGATAACCACTGTACTGGTTTTTGTGCTTGTCTACTGTGGTGCAATAATCCCTCTAGCGAGCCATTAATGAAGAAGTGTTGTTCTCCTATCAATATTTAATTTCTTTTTGGTATTTTGATCTTACTTTGTGCATTGATTAGTAGTTTTTATCCTCTTATTGTGATTAATTTTGATATTTTAAGTGCGATTTATTTTCCTCTTTTTATTCATATTTGTCTCGCTAACACTGCATGGATCCTTCCAAGTGAATTTCACTATATTTTTCCTAACATCTTGGGAGGTTTTACATGTTTTCCAATACAAGTTTGGTTTCTATTATTTTATGTTTGATTGAAGAAAATCAGACTTCAAATCAACAATGAGGTACCTAGGGGACCCCCCTTGAGGTTGGCATGTATTAGCCCGAACAGAGAGGAGGTTTTCTAGTGACACTCAGGGCCTTATCTCCTTGAAGTAACCTATTTTTCATTGCAGATTATTGTTATATCAGATCTTATTGGAGGGTGAAAAATTGTGCTAATAGGTACTCATTCCATTTAATCCCCTTAGGGATTGGGAGTCCAAGTAGTCTACATACTAGAGTTGAGATGCATGCATTTATTCTCATCATATTGCTAACCTGTACCCTATAAAATCCCACATTTATGTTGGTATTTGCTGGATTCTCACATATCATAATCCCTCCAGTTCATCCATACAATGAAAATTCTTTATTTTTATGCCACCGTTCACCCACCCTCAAGGAGATTACCATCAATGTTCCTACCATTGATCACTTTCATTTGGAATTTTCACCTTCAACATTATCACCATTTGGTTGTTTTATGGGGATTTTATCTCTTCATTTCTCATATATATCCCCATTTGGTTTCTCTCTAATGGGATTATGATTGGATAATATGTCCCTAGAGACATTGGTTAGATTTGTTGTATTGTTCTTTTGGGTACTGCATATCTTACCCTTTCTTCCTCTTAGTCCCTAAAGTTGCACTTGATTGTAAAAGGGCAAGCTAGGGCATCATCAAGTTTTTGCAATGATCTTTATAGATAAGGATGTGTATTTGGTTTTGAAATGGTTTGAAGGTTGGGTCAAAGATAATGTAAAAATATCAATCTTAAATATGCAAGAGAATATTCATATCTCAATGTCTTAGTAAATGGCAGTCAATCCAATAAATCATATGGAAAATGCAATATGAAAGACAGAGAAAATATGTACGCTTTCAATTTTTGCACTCACTTGTGAAACTCTTGATCCCAAATATCATTCAAGAAACAAGAGAAAAGTACTTGAAAAAAAATATGATTATGAACAAGCAAACAATAATTTTTTCACAGTCTTACTCACAACAAGATACATCAAATGCTTAGCAAAAGATTAACATGCATCTGAGTAAGAAAAATATAGAAATATAGAAAATAATATAAATCTAACCATCAGATAACCTTTTCCATTTAGTATCAGAATGTGATAAGTCTTTGTCTTACAAACAATTTTTTCTCAAAAAATGGCCAATGGTTCCCAACCAATCAACCCCTAATTATATCAATCGGATCCCTTTTTATACACAACAATTAGTTTCTAAAGATCCTACTTTCTAGATACAGTTTATATAAGCTCCTATCTTCTAGCTAGAACTTAGGAGACACATCCTCTCATACATATAATTCAGATCTCTTCAAACTAGTCTTTATATAATTAACTTGAATTTTGACTAGTTCTGATATGATGAGATATTCAGATCTCATGAAATAAGGAGTGAATTTGATGCTGAGATGGTCCCACAAGATTGGCCTGAAGAATAGACACCCCTGTTGTAATGAGAAAAATATTTACATATTCAAATTACTTCAGAAACTGATGAAGATAGATATATAAAAATCCTACTGACAAGGTATTCCTCAATTGCAAAGGTTGCTCCTATATTTATCTTACATATTAAAAAATACTCTGCCTTTGTGTATCTTTTGATAACATTTTCAAAACCTTTAGCATAGGTATTTATGGTATTCAACAAAAAGTCAAAACTGTATGATGCTTCAAATTTTTAAATCTTCATTGTATAATAGAAGCAAAACCTTTGGTATTTCTTTGTTTCATCTTGGTTTTCAAAACCACATTATGCCAACAAAGTTTGATGTTTTTCTCCCTTGCCTCTTTGAGCAATGTTTGTTGATCCTTGTTCTTATTCTTAAGTTTCTGTAACTTTTCTTGCTGCTTGGAATTCCACTATTCTATCATCCACTTTTCCTGATTCATCTTCAGAATCATGGATTGCAATTATTTAACCCTCTCTTTTTCATCCCTTTTTTCTATTCCGAATTCAATATAGTCTTCATCTGGAGCAAGTCGATTTAGATCAATGGAAAATTTAGGATTTTTAACTCTAAATTCATAATTATGACCCTTTGAATATGAACCACCAACAATATCATCTGCTTCAATACTTCTTGATATTTTTATTTTTTGAACATCCTATAGATCCCATGTCTATGAAAAATAGTAAAATTCTTTCTTGATCTCAACATTCTCTAGATTGTCTTCAAGAACATTCAAATGGACTTGTTTCAAAGAGGACCTGGGTAACGTTTTAGAGTTTAGACTTAGATTTTTTGTTTCTCTAGTTACACGCCTCATTGGATGATCTGCAATTTGTTTACCTTTCTTATCCTTTCTTTGTTTCTCCACAGGTTCATTATAATGTTCTTCTTCGGGCTCCAATTTAACTTTTTTCAACTTGTGTGAAGAAGTTACTGGTGATTGTCCCTTTTCCTCCTCTATACTTTCCATTGTATCATCACCAATGATAATTAAATTTTCTTTCTTAATAGAAGGATGGAATAAGGCCTTTGAATTTAACCTCAGTTTAGTTGTTTCCCTGATTTTAAATCTGCTAGGATAATTCACTAATGTTTTACTCTTTCCTTTCTTTCTCAATTTCTTACCTTTATCTCCTGTGACATGTTCATCTTGTTTTTGTATGGACTATTTAAGATTTTTCTTAGTCTATCCTCTGACATGGACTCCTTTTCAATCTTCAAGCTCGTATTTGGAACACGGGACTCAATCTGAGTTTGAATTTCCATATCTGACTCCATTTTTAATTAATTTATCTGCGTTCTGGTCATCTTAGCTACAAGGAAACATTTATGTAAATCCTCTTTCTCCTATTGTCACTGCAACTTCCTTTTGCTGGATTGGGTAATTCTAGTTATAGGGGAACTTTCTTTCACTGTAACAGAATCTTTAGGAACCCTTTTTTATTTTAAATTGGATCTCTTCTCCAAAGTAAATTTATGCTCTGATCCATGTTCTTCAAGTTTGGGTGATTCAAGAAACCAGTCGCAAGAACGTTGGAATTCTCCCAACGCATACATAACCCGGGTTTTAATAAGTCTTTGGTGAAGTGTAATTTTACCAGTGGTTGTAGGATGAGTTTGTATCCTTTTAGAAATCTTTGAAAAGTTTTTTAATAAAAATAAAGGCAAACATATAGGATTATCACCATTCAAATGCATCAACAACCAAATATTATAAAGGCAGACAAGGGAAAAGCGCCCTTCACATGTAATGTACATGTGAATAATCATCAAAGAAGTTTTCCATTCTTTTTTCAACCAATTCTGTGAAATACCCTGATCCCAGTTAGGGTTTTGACGTTCTAGAAGTAAAAACTGATTTACTATTTCGACATGCAACATCTCCTTCTTCCACCATATTTCTCCATACACTGATAACTTGCATGCAGTCCCAATCGAATGCTCTGTCACATGTATCCAAAATTTTCCCACCATTGTCTTGAATCCATCAAAGTTTTGCACAAACATCATGGAGACTTGTTCATCATAACCATGTAATGTGGAACATAAATTAAACCACCCTGCATATCTGAATTTCTGCGATATTTGAGGATAAGCCTCAAGCAATTCTACACCCTCTAGTTCTAAACAAGTGATTTGTCCACTTTTCTTAGGAGCCATGATATTTATTTTAATACCTATAGATCTGAGAGTGCTTAGGGTTTCTATTAGTAGTATTTTTGGAACTTCTGGAAATATGAATGTTGTGGGGAAAATTTCCATTACCTGCAAAACATGTATAAACTACTACATATATACACTGAATGACTTATGTATCATAGGTTAGGAATCATGGAATGAAACCTGCGATTTGATTTCGAACTTATGGAGTACAAAGCCAATTCCTTTGAATAAGTATCACAACTGAAAATACAACCTGATCATAATCATAAATGATATGGGTTTCTAGGCAATGATCTCAGACAACTACTAACACGATCTTTGGGAGTTGGCACATTTGAAACAATGATTACTCCTGGCGCTACAAAAATAACTATATTCTTGTAGCACCTTTTTCTCTTTTCATATTTTCAAATTTAAAATGAGAAATAGGTCTTGTACCTTGATGGAAAGATTCTAAATGTTTTATTCTAACTTTAATTACACTAATGCATGTCATAAAATGTTCATAAAGGATAATGAAAGGACACTTTAAAGGATATGAAAGAAGAAAACATAGTGTAAAATAATGCTAGGAAAGGGTAGGGTAGGGAAAAGAGTAGTTCAACAATCATTAACAAAATTAAGGACTAACACCTCCTAGTGCCCCCTTTCGAAATACTAGGAGGGCCTTATACTTTTATAGAAATTGGTTCATCTTTTGGAAAAATCCCTATGTTTCCCTTGTTCAAAGCATCCGAGATGAGTCATATATATGTCCCATGGAGTCTATTCAGTTCCAAATTATGTCCCATTATAGTTTGTTATGACCTCCATGACTCGTACCCGTATTGTGTTTCCTATATTTGACCTCTAATTGTCCCCATGGTTTACTGATATGTCATTGAATAACCCTATGCCTAGTAATTGACTATTCACCTTGGAATTTTTTTAGTCGCTTCCAAGTCAACATTGCATTTATACTCTAAACAAGGGCATTATTGAGTCCCCGTGTCATTTCCTTCCCCCATTTCCTTTTGGTGTCAATCTCTATTAGTCACACTTATTTTCTACCTTGATCTAGATTCAAGGACTCATCATTGCCTTGCTTCCCATGTGATTTATCCTATCGACTTCAACACGTATATTCTATGGGTATATCTTAGAGGACTGTATATCTTGTAATCATATTCACCATTGGTGGGTGAATCATACCAAATAGGGAGAGTCATCAATGTTATTTGACTTGGTTTCTTCTCATTTGCTTGACTTTAGATTATCATCACAAACTTGAGCATTGTACACTTGACGGTTCAATGATCTAGTTGATTTTACTAGTTTCCCGAACATTTGTGAGTTTCATCAAACCTCAAGAGGAGGTTTCGCTTTAGGTAGTCCTTTGCATGTTCTAGAATCACTATTTCATTTTAGAGATATAGATATAGAAATTTCAGACCCCAACTCCGTTTCAAGTCTCATTGAGACACATAGTTTCATGCCCAACCCACATTGCAATTTTAAGGCTGCAAATTAGTAAGCAAAAAATTAAAATGCTCATGAACAAAAACACATGAATTTTTCTACAACAATATAACTCAAAAATAAAACAAATCTAGAAATTTCACATAGATATTTTTGGTCAAACTTAGACCCTGGAAAAAACCACAAGGGGAAAATCAACAAGAGAGGGTATTTTATTATTTTCATAGCTTAGAGAGAATGTCATTTACAATAGTCATCTTTAGTAGAAATAAATTATAAACTTATCTAAAAAATTGAGTAAGGAAACCTCCACAAAATCAAAACCAAACTCCTTGAAATTCATGCCAGAATTTCATGTACTGTGTGTATGGTCTAGCTCCTCAATTTTTGTGCATGAATCTATATGAAACTTTTTGGACTACATGCCAAAATTGAAGCCCTTGATTTCTATGCAAAAAATGTTGTACGACAGCCTTGGAATGCCTGCCCAACCACTATAGAAATTGTTTTGTACCTTTTCTTGATTTTTGTGCCCGCAAACAACAATATGACCTCACTGAAATATGAAATGTACGACCTCCATTAATGCTGAACTCTACCTTAGAATGTGTGATATCACTTTTTCCTTGGAAAACATGCCTCTAGTAAAAACTCGACCTCATCTATGGCTTGACTCTCTCTCTCAAGCGCTCTCCAAATATCATGAAGAATTCCAAAGGAATGCACCCTCCTTTCCCTAATTATACCTCATGAGGGAAGGTGAAAAGTCATATAATCTAATGGTTGAGGATATACTATATCAATGGTGGTGATGAAATGTCACTTCATTCACCCACTTCACTTAAATTTCATAAAGTCACTTTTAATTTCACCTCACATTAAATTAATTGCTAGGGACCACATTTGGACACTTTCTCACCCCTAGGTGCCTAGGTTATGAGAAACACTTGTACTTGGTACTTTATCATTTAATTCAAAACTCCATATTACCAAGGAAAGTGTTCCTTAGCACCCCAAGCTTATCTCTGAAAGGCACAAACTTACCTCTCCCCAAAGCTTTAGTGAGGATGTCCTCCACCTTCTCATCTGTAGATATATACTATATCTCAGCTACTCCTCTTTGAACATAATCCTAGATGAAGTGATATCTAGTCATGATGTGTTTAGACTTGTCATGAAAAATTGGATTCTTAGAGAGTTTAATGCAACTCTGATTGTAACAATAGATCATCGTGGGTCTCATCTGCACACCAAATATCTCAACCAACAACTTGTAAATCCAAATGGCCTCAAAACTGACCTGACTAGATGCCATATACTCAGCCTCTATAGAACTCAAAGCCACTAAAATTTTCTTCTAAATGTACCAAGACACCATTGCTGAACCCAATCCAAGGAAACAATCTAAGGTACTCTTCCTACCACTAACACACCCTATCCAATTTGAATCTGTGTAGCCAATCAGTCTGACTCCATCCCCTCTCTCATATTTCAATCTATAATCCATCATACCCTTAAGGTACCTGAGCACATGTTTTGATTCCACCAAGTGTAATCTTTGAGGCTACACCATAAACTGACTAAGTAAGTTGATAACAAAACAAAGATTTGGTCTGGTGTTTACCAGATACATCAACGAACCAATTAATTGAAAATAGAATGTGGGATCAACCAACTCTGACTTAGAATAATGAAGCTTCTTCGAGTTGGTTATCATAGGAGTGGACATGGGCCTATAATCCTCCATCTAAAATCTCCTCAGAATATCACCAACATATCCTTCCTGTCCTGGAAAGATGTGTCCAAGATCCCGACAAACCTCCAATCCCAAGTAGTGCATCAAAACAATTTCTTTCGTCTTGAACTCTAAAGCAAGACCCTCCTTACAACGAACTATGAGTCTCTCAGGCCCAATAATGAAGAGATCATCCACATATAGGATAATAATGAGAGGATTCTCTCCAACCACAATGTAATACAGGTTGGGATCCACCTCACTCTTCTTGACACCACAATGTAATGCAAGTATGTATCTATCCCATAATACTAATCTCTAGGATGTTGCTTCAACCCATACAATTCCTTCTCCAGTATGCACACATGACAATATCTCATATGCACCTCAAATCCCTAATTCTTCTCAATGTAGACCTCCTCCTTTATGAGACCATTAAAAAATTTGGTCTTCACATCCATCTGATGGATCATCCAACCCATCTCTGCTTCAATGGAGATCACTTCCATGATAGAGGTATATTTGGAAAATGAGTGAAGGTATCATCATAGTATACTCCTTCTACCTATGACAACCCTTGAGCCACAAATCAATCTTTGAAATTCTCAATGCTTCCATCAGTAACATACTTGATATTGTAGTGCCACCTGGAAGTCACCACTGACTTCCCCTCAAGTCTCAGAGCCACCTCCCAAACATCATTCTTCATGATGGAATTGTAATCTTCCATCATGGTGTCCTTCGAGACCTATTTACATGTTTCCTTCTCAAAAGTGGAAGGATCAGACTCTCTGATGATGCTAACCATTGCAATATAGCTATAAAACCTCTCAAGAGCTTACTCTCTCTCTCTCTCACTGTCTGCCTGGGATTCCCCATTGAACCTTGTGCTTCATTCAAAGTGTCTTGAATCCACTTAGGATTCCTCTTCTTTGAAGTAGCACCATGTGGAGGGGAATCCTCCTCCTCAATCCCACAACCTGAAGATGGTTTTGAGGTCGTCTATGAACCAATAGACTAAGAAACAATACCCTATCAAGCAATAACCCGAGGACCAATAATCTGAGACCGTGTCACCTTTGGACCAATAATCCTTGAAGTAGGTGGTCCTGAACTCTGTTTCACTATGATCTATGAAGGACTCACCTATGTTTGAGAAGATGATTTCTCCCCCTGCTCCATATCTCGTGACCTACAGAAGGCTATATCCTCCTCAAATATCACATCCAATCACACAACTATCTTTCTCAAAGAGGGGATGTATATACAAAAATCCTTCGAGGTCTCTCTATAGATAAAAAATATTCCCTTCTCTTCCATGGGATCTAGATTTGTCCTCTTCTCAGAAGGGATATGTGAATAATTAAGGCACCCAAACATCCTAAAGTGCCCCACCTTACGATTCTTCCCAGAGAAATCCTCCTCAGGAGTCTTATCCCCCAAGACTCTCTGTGGAATCTAATTTTACAGATAAACTGTAGTGTTGTAAGCCTTAGCCCAAAGAAATAATGGTAGCCCTTGATCATGTAACATGGCTCTATCAACCCAAATAATGGCCCTGTTCTTCCTCTTAGCAACCCCATTCTGCTACACGTTGTAAGGAGCTGTCACTTCTCTCTTAATTCCCTCCCTCACACAGAATTCACTGAACTCATTAGAGGTATACTCACCCCATTATCAGATCCCAACACTTTGATTTTATTCCTAGTTTGGTTCTCCACAAGAGATTTTAACTCTTGGAACTGTTGGAAGACCTGTCCTTTGGTATTCACGAAGAAAATATAAGACTTACTAGAGAATTCATAAATGAAAGTGACATAATACAAAAATCCACTCAAAGAGGTAGAAGACATAGGACCATATACATTAGTATGAACCATATAAATAATATTTGCTACTTCTCTATCACTTCTTGGAAAAGAAGTCTTGGTGTAATTCCCAAGAGCACACCGCTTGGTGCTCTATACTAAACTTTGGCATTCCAGTCACAATCTCTCTCAAGATCCTCATAGCCCCATGGTAAAAATGGGCCATCCTCCTATGCCATAAATCACAAAGGTCATTGATGCTAGTACTATGCATCAATGCTCTAGTAGGATGAAACATGAGCTTCTACAACTTCTCATACCGCATCCCAATCACTTTGGACAAAGTGATACTGGATCCCTTAGGATACAAGAGAACATGCCCATCATGGAACAATACCTCATATCCCCTATCCTCAATAGTGGAAACTGACACCAAGTTATTCTTCAAGTCGGGAACATATAGGACATCCCTCAACAACATGGAAGGTAGAGACTCCCTCTAAAATGATACTTTCCCACTACCAACTTTCTTGACCATTGAATCATCTCCAATCACCACCTAAATATCTCCAATCTCTGTAAGATCAGTGAAGTAGTCACAAAAACATGTCATATGGTGGGAGGCACCATTATCAATGTACCAAATACTGGTAGATGATTCTCTAGAGGAAAGACACACCAATAATGAATACTCTTTCTTGAAACTGTGAGTAAAATCCTCCACATCAGCTGAAGCTGCAACCTTCTTCTTCTTCTTGTTAGGACATTGTCCAACATAGTGCCCAAACTTGTGACAAGAAAAACACTTTAATTTTCTCATGTCTTTCTTCCCTTCATGTTTCCTCTTGTTCCCTCCCTTGGATCCCTTATTAGACTTATTCTTTCCTTTAGTTGCAAGTGCCACATTCTCCTCTTCATTACTTGTAGATCAAATCCCATGCACATAGCCTCTTCTAGTTTCCTCCTGAATGAATTCATCCTAAATATGACCCCACTTGAGAATATTTTCCCTTGCCACAATGCCCTCAACAAAGACAACCCATTGTTTGGTTACCCCATTCAAATCAGTCCTCAGAAGTTCACTATCAGGAACAACCTCCCAACAACACCAAGTTCATCCCTCATCTGAGTAAGCTTGGTAAGATAGGTGGAAACAATTCCAGTCTTGGTGATTTTAATGCTCTTAAGTTTCTCCCTCAATACCATTTTCCAATTTTCATTGGAACTTTGGTATAGTTTGGTTAACGATACCCACATCTCATACAAACTAGAATTCCCGGTCACATGTGGAATCACATGGTCCTTAATGGAATCAATGGTATTTTTTTGGCCTTTATGTTCTTTTTGGTGCAAGATGCAAAAAGAGTATCATTTGTAGGCACCATCACGTGATTCGTTTGCGAGTTCTCCAAAATATACCACAACTCACACTCCTACAGAAGCAACACAATCCTTTCCTTCCATGAGCTGAAATTAGTAGCTCCATCCAACTTGTCCTCAACCCTCAAACTGGTGGACATTGATCCCCTCAACTAAAACTCAAGCCCACAACTTTCTTCTAGGTGAAGTGCCTCCTCTTCTCAACAAAATCCCTGCACTATGTGGCTCATATATTTATGCAATTTTCACACTTCAATATCTGATACCATGTATAAATTTTAGACCCTAACCCTGTTTCAAGTCTCACTGAGACACATAGTTTAATGCCCAACCCAAATTGCAATTTTAAGGATGCAAATTAGTAAGCATAAAATTAAAATGTGCATGAACATAAACACATGAAGTCTACTACAACAATATAACTCAAATAAAACAAACCTATAAATTTCACACAAAGAGTTTTGGTCAAACTTAGACCCTGGAAAAACTCACAAGGGTAAAACCAGTGAGAGAGGGGATTTCATTATGTTTGGATATCAAAGAGAATGTCATTTACAACAATAATGTTTTGTAGAAATAAATTACAGGCTTATATAAAAAATTGAGCTAGGAAACCTCCACAAAACCACAACCAAACTCCTTGAAATTCATGCCATAATTTCCTATACTGTGTGTACGGTCTAGCTCCTCGATTTTTTTCCTGAAGTTGTACGAAATTTCTAGGAATATGTGCCAAAATTGAATCCCTTGATTTCTATGCCAAAAGTGTTGTACAACAACCTTGGAATGCGTGCCCAACCACTACAAAAAATCTGTTGTACCTTTCCTCGATTTATGTGCCCACAAACAATAGTATGACCTCATTGAAATATGAACTATATGACCTCCATTAATGTTGAACTCTGCCTTGGAATTTGTGCTATCACTTTTTCCTTAGAAAATGTGCCTCTAGTAGCAACACGACCTCCTTCTATATGGCTCGACTCTCTCTCCCTCAAGTGCTCTCCAAATATCATGCAGAATGCCAAAGGAATGCACCCTCCTATCCCTAATTCGACCTCATGAGGGAAGGTGAAGAGTCATCCAATCTAACAGTGGAGGATAGACTAGACCACCGTTGGTGATGAAATGTCACTTCATACACCCACTTCAGTTAACTTTCATAAAGTCACTTTTAATTTCACCTCACATGAAATTAATTACTAGGGACCACATTTGTACAGTTTCTCACCCCTAGGCGTCTAGGCGATGAGAAACACTTGTCCTTGGTTCTTTATCATTTAATTCAACAATAACACCATTTTTTGTACTTTGGATGCCAGGCCTAAGGACTCCCTTTTATTCTTGGGTGCCAACAGACTTACCCCTATTGACATCGACACATTTGTTCTAGGTTCTAGTCCTATGTATCATGATGCCTATCCACCTACTTGATGGGTTACTTTGGATCAAGTTGAGAGAGTCCTCATTTCTATTAGGCTTGGTGGGATCTCATGTGTTTGACTTCAACTCATCATCACAACACTGATATTATTACATACATTCATGAACCAACCTTAGATGCAGTTCCTAAAATTTGATTGGACTGGTTCCATGATTATTAGAGCCTTCCTTTTGAGCTTCCCTTTAGTTAGCTCATTTTAGATCAATGGAGCCCATTTAATATTAAAAAATTCTTCTCAGGTTGTTTCCATCCCTCTCCACTAAGGGAGGGACAACTAGTTCGTATGTACCCAGATCAACAATATTTATGATGTAGCCTTGGCCCTTTTGATCTAGGCATATGTATATGGGACTATTTATCTTATTGAATTGTACTTTGGCCCTCTTTTTCCAACACCATATTGTATTTGAGACCTCGTTTTGTTTCTTCATATCAACCCCTTTCTCTCAGAAAAACCAATGTATTCATTATCGTGAGTTATTTCGATAAGTATGGGCATGCCTACCTCATCCCTATCGATATCTTGTAACACACCACCTTGTGACTTTCTTATTGATGGATGAAATACTTTGGCCTATTCTGCATGTAGTTCTTTTTCCCATGGAACTCCTCTCTATCATTGGCTGTCACATTCCTTGGTAAAATAAAACTATAATATATTTTGGTCATACAATGTGCTCCTAATCTCATACATTATGGGGCATCTATTATCGCCCAAAAGTTGATCACCTATAATAAAAGTATAGGTTTACCGAAATATTCCATTCATAGTATGGGTATCATCTGTCTAAACCCACTTTTACATCATTTTTCACTATTACAACCTAGGGAACCACTTTTCCTAAAGTTATTTCCATTTCATAAAGTCATAAAAAACTTTCTAGATCCAGGTCTCCTCTATTTTCTAGATCCATCCATTGAAAGTAATGAAGTGATGCTGAAATTTCCCTAGATCCGTTGACCACATTCACCATCACTTTCATCCACAAATGAGAGGAGCCAAGCCAAGCCACACATTTGGGAAAAACAAAGAACCCTCCCAAAGAGGAGGCCAAGGAGACCATCATCTTCAAAGAGCTTCCTCACAGGGGTTGTAAAATATTTCTATTGTGTAATGGAAGATTTATTCATTCTTTCATATATCTGTTGTTTTAGTTTCTTTCTATTTTGATACATTATGTTGATTCCACATGAATAACATAGACATGAAGATGAATATTTTCATTTAAATCTAGGGTTTCTAGTTTTGTCTCTCATATTTGTCTGTTATGTATCACAACCTATTTATATATACACTATCAACTTGATGTTGTTCTTGATTTCTTGGTCTTGTTTCAATAGTGGTGGATTTTGGTAAAACATTTCCAACCTTATCTCTAGGTTGATGCATGCATTCTAAAAATGTTAAAAAAAAAACAAAAATGAATCTAATTTAAATTTGTTCTTGGTAAAATGAAGAAATGAATGTAATATAAAGCCATTTATTTTCCTTTTCACAATAAAAATGATAAAATTATGCGGTTTTTAGCACCTCTCCGGAAACAACACAAAGAAGTGGTGATAGTCCAAATAATATCAACAACAATGTTGCACTCAACTTACAAATTTAAATGTCAACCTGGGGTTCATACAAACTTGAGAGGCATTGTGCACTATATGTGTAAATTGTATACATGCACCTATCTAAGAAGGGAAATATGTTCATCATAGGACTACAGAGTCTACTTCAATAGGGAAAAATAACTAATAATAAATTCAATATATTGAAAGGAAAGTTGTAATTCAAGTGAAGAGAAATATGAAAATTACTTGAAAAGAAAGTGACAAAACATAATGGAAAAGATCATGTAATGCAATCACTAGTCCTGCTTATCCTAACAAGAAGTATAGCTAGGATGAAAGACTGCAAATTGTAGGATATAAGGCTACAAATACAAGTGATTTGATTTAGGTTGCTAATCCAAATAAAATAAGTATACTCACTGAAAGATAGAGTTGCGATTATCTAAGCTATTATAATGAAAATAGAGTAAACTCCATAGTATATTGTTCTATTGCAAAAATTGAAATAAAGCATGGAAAAAAAAAACTAATGAGAAAATATCATAAACTTATTAAAATAATATGCTAGAAATTATGCTACAGGAAGTAGATTGCTATTAAAGGAAATTAAATGATGTTATAGGAAATGTAGAAATTATGCACAACATACAATGTGAGAAAAATGAACTCACCAAGACTGAAAGTAAATGAAATGAAACAACAACTACAAAGGTCCCTTGATCATTCTTGAGTGGGCCATACTTAAGGCTTCTTTTGGGAACCTGAAAAACTATTATGTGAAAGAAATCTGAAARTACAAAATTTTCATTAGCATACTAGCTCAAAATAAAAATACATCTCATGGATGTTCAAATTCTCTAAGAGTGCTCAATTCTTAATAAACTAACCAACTTTCTAGGGATATCCCCTAGCTCCTAGTTATCCCAATAGGTTACATCAATCAGAATTGATTGAAGGACTTGTGTCTCCAAGATCCCTATAATCAGGATCCTAAGTTCTATGGATCAAATCCCTTAACAAATTGCCTATCTTRAGTCAAAAAGTTGAATGGATCATGACRGCTTGTTGTATTGAATTATTGGTATCCTTTGGAGGTGGATGAGGGGACACAATCCCTCTTTTTCCTCATTCAAAGTTGGAGTAGGAACCCTCCTTGATTCAAAATTCTTGGAGCACATGTTAGTGCAGCTTTATACATCCACAAAATTATAAAAACAAGAGTTAAAATAATACACAACATACACTTCACCATTCAACACATTCCATTAATCAAATAAGTGCGCAAAACCCATATAATTATATTAATCATTTTCAAAGAGAGGTTTATGAGTTACAAGTATGGTCAAAATGTCTCAAAAGTGGGCTTCATGACAAAACAATGGAGACAATCATCACATTTCCTCCTCAATTTCCATATTAATGGTCATAGTAACCTCCTCAGTATCCACTTCAACCTTGATAGCATCCATCACCTCCTTTTCCTGGTTGACCTTGGTGTTGTTCTATTGATTGTGTATAATAAATCATTTGGTAATTAGGTTTATTTTGGTCATTGTGTTGGCATTAGGCTATGTTGGTTCTTCATAGATGGTGCACCATTTGGGTTTATCATTTTTAAGATTGTTTACACAGTCTTTTGGTTTGTGATTTGTGATTTTGTTTTTGTAAGTGAGTGTAAGTACTTGTATTACTAAGAAAAACTATGATACAAAAAGGGGGAATCCCTGATCTGCCAAAAAGGAAACCAAACCAGGGGTTCTGGATTTACGTTCTCTGAGATAACAGAGGGGTATGGCTGGACCACCACCTTGGGAAATTGGCCCAGTCCCCCCATATCTAGTTCTTGACAAGCTAATCATAACATAAATGTAAAAAAAACACAACACAAAAAATGAGACTGACCCAACAACATGACTTGATCACTGACTAACTAGGTGCTAGTCTAGGATGATGAGATGCTTATTTCCTTCATCCACCCTGTCCTTGCTCTCCTCCTCTTGGACCACCGTGCGAGTCTTTCTGATATGGGCTGGTGCTCCACTCCCGTTAGTTGGTGCGATGTCCATATGATGAACGTAGTGCAAGTATAGGTGGAATTGGGATGACACTTGCTCCATATTCTCCTTCTGGTTCTTCTGGTCCTCAACAAGCCATTTTGTACTAGCTTCCAGGTTGTTGAGGAGACTCAGGATTTCTTTTAGAACTTTTTTGTGGTCCTTTCTATCCTTTAGGATGGCCTCTTTCCTTTCTGAGCTCACTTTTCCTATTAACATCTTTGTTTTCCACGTCATCTCCACCATATTGTGGTAGAGGGTTTTTCTGGGCTGTGTGGTCCCTGGGTCTATTATCCAGTCCACTTCTTGAATCAGTTCCTCCCAAGATTTGCCCTTCAGTTTGGCAATGATTTCCTTCTCCCATCGGATGATGGTCTCTTTTCCTTTTGGTTCGAACAATGTATAAAAGGTGCCCTTGGCGTCTCGGGCCACTTGCTCCATCCTTGAAACCCTCCTAGGTCTTGTTGAAGGTTCTTTCCTCTGGGGGTTTCTTTTGCTTTGCGTTCTCTTCATACGCACCATATCGACTGGCTTGTAGTGGTTTTTTCCCTGAATTTTCCTCTTGTTATTATCGACACAAGGGTTCCTTCTTTCCTAGCCCTTGTTTTTGTGGTAGCTACTGCAGTTGCACTTTTCCTGTCTGCATCTATTCTTGGTGATTCTTCTCTTATGGGGTTTCCCCTGCTGCAGACTCGTCCTATAAATCATAGTCTTCCCGTAGAGGTGGTCCTTCGTGTCCTTGTCCCCTTTCTTGGTATGTGTACTCATGATGACCCGACCGTTATCCCTGCTTCGACCCTTGCCCCTTATCATTGTGTAACCAACTGTGCTATTCCCCGTACCTGTTCTTGGGTGAGGTGTATCCATACTACTCCATGGTAACACCTTTTTTCCTACGTCACTCGTGGCTTGCTGAATCCCATCTATACTTCCCCCCACACTAACCCTGCACTTCTTCCTATTGACGTGACCTTGGTTCCATACCCTCGTCTGTTGTGTGGTCTGAGTCTGCATTGTAACTTGTGGTCGAGTGTTGGGCAAGAAGAGTCTGCATGGATCCTTCGTGCCTGCCTATTGGCCTTGAGCCTCCCTCCTTGATGTGACCTTCCTTACTTAAGCTGTTGTCATGGTCTTTTGTCACTATTTGTATGCAGTCTATTCTAAAGTGACCATTTGGGATGTTTCTCCAAGTAGTGTCTAGCTCTGATCCTTCCTTGCTAACCCCTTCATTGGTGATTTTGTCCGCCAGGCCATTTGCTGACCTACGTACCCAACATAACTCCAATGTGTTCATCATTTGCAAATTCTTCTGGATTTTTTGTAGGGAGTGTGCCAAGCGCCAGTGCCTCTGAACTTTTCCCACTCTGGTGCCATTTTGGAGTCTCTTCACCGTGTTGATTACCAGAGTGGATTCAAATTCCACTATAGTGTTTTTCATCCTTTCACGACTTAGAATCTCGAGGCTGATCTCCAGGGATCCAAATTCCACTGCATTGTTGGTTGACTTTCCCATACTCCTAGCGTACAGTCGGATTATGTTACTACCACTATCCCTAATTAACCCTCCCATTCCTGTCATGCCTGGGTTTCCTTTTGCTTCCTCGTTGAAATTCAACTTGATGGATCCTTCTGGAGGGGGATTCCAGTTGTGCTCACGTAATTGGAGTTGCAGTGGTTGTCCTACTTGGGTGTGGTTGCACCTGTATTTTAGGTGAAAAGATTCTAGGAATTTAGAGTCCTATCATGCGAGTTGCGCTTTCCTAGTATGGAAGTTGTGTCTCTGCACCGTTTCTCTTGTCATGGAGATTATTTTTTCCTTGAGTTTCCCTTCTAGAAGGATTTCATTCCTAAAGATGTGTCAATTCCTTTCTTTCCATATTGTCCATATGATCATCCCCAAAATGAGAATCCAACAAAGGTTCACCTTTTCATTTTCACTGTAACTCTCATTCCAGTTGTTGATGGTTGCACAGATGTTACCTCGGGTCCTATTGGACTTTCGAAAGATACTTGCCGCCCAGTCCCAAATCTATGCTGTGTAGTTACATTCATCGAGGAGATGACTCGTTGTTTCTTCCTTAGATTGACAGAGGTGGCATCGTGACGGGCCTATGAAGCCCCTTTTCCTTAGGTTTTCCCAAGTTAGAATTCAGTTGTGAAGTACTAACCATTTGAAATTTTTTTATTTTTGGCCACTGGGGGTTGTTCCAAAGCTTATCCCATTGTTGCGCTGAGTCTTCTTGGTCCTGGTCCACGATGTAATGTCGGGCTTCTTTCAAGTTGAATTCCCCTCCATTTTTCCAGGCCCATCTTAATTGGTCCTCTTCTTCTGAGACTGGAATTTTCCTTTTCCTCAGTTCCTCCTCCACCTCTTTCACAATTGTTGTGGTCCGGTCTGTATTTTGTGAATCAAGATTGTCCCATATTCTACATCTATTGCAATCTATTTCTTTCTTCCAGTAGTGGTGGACTTTGGTTTTGCCTTGCAGGGTCATGTCCTGTTGGAGTTCCTCCTTGTCCGAATTTTCCATTATGGGTTCCTGTTGCCAGGAATTCTCTCAGAATCTGGTTATTTTACCATTCCTCACTTCCCAAAAGCTATGTGTCTGTATCCAAGTTTTGTTGCGCCAATCTAGATTCTAGATGGATGACCCCTCCTTGGTACCCATAAGATGAATTCGGTCCTGGTTGTTTATGTCTAGGGCATACTTGTCCTTCTAGAGGTTTTCCCACAGGGTAGAAGTTTCTTTAACCCATCGTCACTAGAATTTCTCTCTGTAGGCTTTGTTGGTTACTTGTAGGTCTTGTAGACCTAGTCCTCCTTTGCATTTTGGCTTGCAAACCTTCTCCCAGGCCACCAGGGCCCATTTTTTCTTTGTTTCCGCTCCCCACTAAAGGAAGTCCCTTTGGATGGTCCTTATTTTTTGTAGTATTCCTTTGGGGGTGGGGAATATAGACATCATATAGGTTGGAATTGCTTGCAAAACCATCTTGGTCAATATAAGTCCCCTCGCAAGGTTGAGGGATCTATACGTCCAATTTTTCACCCTCTCTTGTATATTGTGGAGCACTCCTTCCCATGTTGCCATTTTGTATGCTCTATCCATCACGGGGATGCCAAATTATTTGGTTGGGAGTGTTTTTCGCTCAAAACCCAAAATATTTTCCAGGTTTCTTTGGATTGCAGGGTTGGTGTTGAAAAAGTAGATCATAGATTTGGAATGATTGATCTCGGCTCCCGAGGCTTCCCCAAAATCTTCTAAGATTCTTTTAAAGGATTTTGATTCCTTGACCATGGGTATGCCATGGAGTAAGGTGTCATCCAAAAACTGTTGGTGTGTGGAAGTAGGATAGTTTTTGAAAGGTTTGAGGCCTGTTGTTTATCCTTCTTTTGTTGCACTTTTTATGCTTCGACTGAGACCTTCCATCATCAGGATGAACAGGAAGGGGGAACGCGAGTCTCCTTGTCTGATGACCTAATATGCCAGAGGGGTTTGGATGGGGCTCCATTTATTAGGAGCGAGTAACTTGTCAATGAGACTAGGTTGACAATCCAGCTGATCTAGTGTTGGGTGTGTTGACACTCGAAACTGAAATGGGTTGCAACAAATCAATCCCAAGGCAACCTCGAACCACTTTGGATTGGAATACTTCCCTCCCCCAACCCGAGAGGGATATCTCGAAAAATGTCACAAAATGATCTTCAGTAAGCTGAAAAAGGTGGGCAGATTTATGGGTAAATGATGGTCTTGGATTTTTAGAGTTTGGGGGTTAAACTAGGGAAATGGTCTATTGGGCATGGAGTCAAATGAAAACCGAAGAAAGGAGATAATAGCAGTGATCAAATAACTTGCAGAAAGTGAGGCAAAGTAAGTCTATCCTTCAGCGTTTTGATTGTCATGATGCGGTAGCGGAAAGAAAAAGGAAAGGCCGATGTAACAAAGAATATATGCATAATT
>ML811683.1:35535-48966 GCA_009831015.1 Picea engelmannii | reverse complement strand
CTCCCACGGGCATCTTCTACTCTAGTTACAAATTTATTAACTACTTTTGGCGAATCTAAACCTTTCATAATCTTGTTTCCAGATGAAGTGCTACCATATAAGACTTGAGTTCTTTCCCCCAACACCTCTTCTTGCTCAACAATAACCCACTCTCTGCTTGATAAATTGTAGTTGACCACAACATCAGGCATCACAGGCGAGGATATAACAAGCCGTACAACATTCCGAAGAATGAGTACCATATGCTTATCCAAAAACACAGCATCCTCAATCCTCGTATCTGTGTCATCAATAAAGACATTCTCTGATCAGTGCATAACCAACCCTTCACATCGTTGTTCAGTTTATTGACATCTATGTAGATCGGCATGGTGCAGGCATGGACAAGTTGTGTGAAAAGAGAATTCACAGCAGTCGAAGGCTTCATGCTTTCAATCTTCTTGAATATTGTCTCCATAACCCGAGGAATAATTCCTATTTCACCACCATCACCATAACCAGTGCCCATGGTATATGTCTTACTAGAACAGTTTGTCTATATGCAAGAACCATAGCATTGTAGCCATGGAACAAACCATCAACAAGTGTAGCAACACATTCTTCAAAAATGGCTGATGAAGGAGACCCAATGCTACCATATACATGATCAAATGTAAATGACTGAGAACCAATTTGTACCTTGGGAAGCACAGTCAATTTTGATATCTGTTACAACGGGGTGAAACCAAAGGCTTCTAGAGTCTTGACCATGTAGTGCCAACTAATTTTGTCATAGGCTTTTCCTAGGTCAAGTTGTATTATCATCCCCCCTCTTCTCTGTATTTTCAGGGTGTGGATTAGCTCATGGGCATGGATAATGTTGTCCATGATTTTTCGTCCTTCCACAAAGCCCGTCTATTCTTGTGAAATTAATGTGGGTAGGAGGGGTTTCAATCTATTGGCTATGACTTTGGAAATTATCTTGTAAACCAAATTCCATAAAGCTATGGGTCTGTACCGGTCGGGGGTCCTAGCTTCATTTTCTTTGGGGATTAAAGTAATCATTGTGGCATTTAATGCTTTTAAGATGGAGGCCTACCATCTAGATTCCTCCACCATCCTATGAAAATCATGTTTGACCACTTCCCAACAAGCTTTGAATAATTTCACTGTGAAACCATCTGGACCTGAGGCTTTCCCGTTAGGCATCTCCTGGATCACTTGGTCAATTTCCTCCTTAGCAATGGGTTTGTTTAGGTTGTTATTTTGTTCCTTGGTGAACAAACAGGGGATGTGTTGAGTTATCCTTTGGATGGCCTTCGTTCGGTCTTTGTTGGGTTCCTGGGCTATCCCATGGAAGTGACTTACCAGAGTATTTTCAATCTCCTTGTAGGATTCTCTCTCGATCCCATCCTAATCCTTAATTTTCAGGATTTTGTTGTGGACTCTTCTGGCAATGGTTGTTCTATGAAAAAACTTGGTGTTCCTCTTTCCTTCCTTTAGCCATCTGATTCGATACTTTTGGCACCATATAATTTCTTCCTGTTGGAATCTTTCTCCACGTTTCTGGGTCATTTTGATCTCTTCCTTTCTTTGGTCCTCTATATAGCCCTATGTTATGCATACTTCTTGGATTTTTCTCATTCTGTCTTCAATATTTTTCTTTTGTTGGTTTATGTTGATAAAGATTTCATTGTTCCACTCCTTGAGATTATATTTGATGTACTTTAGTTTCTTATAGATTTGGAACATCCTTGTCCCTTGCTCCGGTTGTTCCTCCCACCACCACTAGTTGATGTTCTCCTTGAAGGTGGCGTGTTCTATCCAAAATTTCTCAAATCTAAAGGGTCTATTCTTCAGGGTGGTTGGGAAGTATGCTTCCAGTTGGACTAACTAGTGATGAGAACCCCCCCAAGGAGGGATGTTGCAGTCTAAGGTTAACCCATACATAATGGTGGACTCCGACACCAAGAATCTATCTAGTCTTGTCACTACCAGGTATTGATTTGTCCATTTATTGTTCTAAGTGAACTATCCATTATTGGTTCTGATGTCCACCATATCCATTATGTCTATGAACGTTGAGAATTATTCCGCATCTCTATCTAATCTCTTGGTGCCTCCTTTTTCCTCCGCAAGTGATGTGATGATGTTGAATTCCCCTACCAGGATCCAGTGGAGGTTGCTGGTGTGGGATTTTAGGTCTTCTAGGTTTAGAAGCATTCTTCTCTTTTCCTCTAACATATCGGGTCCATACACATTAGTGCACAAAATCATCTCTGTATTACCAATGATTTGCATGTTAACCGAAAGTGTGTGCCTGGTAGACTTGGCTATTATTAGGTTCATCACTTGTGAGTTCCACAAGGTGAGGACACCTCCTGCCATCTGCTCTCCTTCGATAGCGAACATCTTGTACTTCCTCCATTGTTTTTTACTGATTGTTTCCATTCTGTCTACAGTGCATTTTGTCTCTTGGATGAAACAGAGGTCCGGTTGTTCCTTCCTAAGTCTATTTTTAAGGATTCTCTGCTTTCGTGGGATGTTTAGGCCTCTTATATTCCATGTTATAATCTTCATTTAAACATGTGCGTGGGAGTTGGGAAAGATATTTTTGATCTTACCTGAGTTTATCAGCAAAGCTCCTAGCTCCTGTAGGGCTACACTATTTGATTTCCTACTTTTTTTCCTTCTCGTTTGCTTGGGTGAGAGTTGCGGTTGTCCTTCGCCTTCTTTGATTCCTAGGTGTCCTATCTCCCCATGTGTGCACTTGATACCTATGGATTTGGATTCCTCACTTAGGAGGAACATGTATTGGATGCAGTCTAGTTGCTCCGTTGGTACATTGTATACACCCTGCCTTTTCCATTGCTCTAGTATGTTCAGGATATCTATCCCTTCCCTTTCCACAATGTCTCTGAGATCAAGATATTTTGTTCCTACCTCGATTGGATTCATTTCCACGTCTCTGTCTACCTCCTATATGTGGGTGTTGTCATCTCTAGTTTCTTCGTCCATAGGAGTTGCGTTACCCCCCTGTCCCATCTTCTTTCTTGGGCTATCTGTGTACTCATTTGTTTCTTATTCCCTGGCTTCTTTATCTTTTTCCTTTTCCTTTCCTCCTTTTTACCCTTTTTTGGTATTGTCCCATCCTTGTACTGTATTCCTGTCCTCCGGATTTCTCCCTGTTGGGGTTTTACTTTGTTTCTTGTTAGCTCTATTTCTATGGTTCGGCTTTATAAACCCATCCTCATCCTGCTATAGTTTGGTGTTTTCCGCTTCTTTTTTTTTAATGAGAGGAAATTCTCTGATTAGGTGTCCATGTTCATGACATCCTATGCATATGAAGGGGATATTATCATAGTCAATGTTTTGTATGCATTCCTCATCCCTGAATTCGAGGCTAATGGCTTCTGGGTGTGCCCCCGACACATCCATATCTATGCAGATTCTTGCATATGATGTATATCTCCGTTTTGGGGTTGCTTCTGATGTCTTCAAATATTTTCCTAGTTTGTTTCCTATTGCTTCAAAGGTGGAAGGTATCCAGTAACCTAATGACAAGGATTAAAGTCTCATCCAAACATGTACATTTTTGAAGGTTTCTTTCTGTGGGGAGAAGTTTTCCTTCCATGGTCGCATGTATGGTCCTGCTGAGGCGTGGACGTATGCCCCCCCCTCAAAGAACTTATCCCTATCTTCCAGGTTCATGAATACTACTGTGAAGAAGCCTTTTGAGCCCAGGTGGAGTTCCACTTCTCCACTTGGATTCCATTGATATTTAATCCAGTTGCGCATCATTCTTTTTGTGGGTTACAAACCCACAAAATCTCAGATTAGTGCATGCATTTTCATCTGGTCCCTGTAGAGTTGCGTTTGCGTATATTCCAATATTACCTTGGGTGTCATTGCTATTTTTTGTTTACATGGGTTGCACCCTTCTGCCCCATTAGGGATCGTCGTTTCTTGCACAACTTTCTATGTTTCTTTGGCTTCTTCCCCCATGCCATTGCTTTTTCCCTGGTTGCTTTCCTGACTCTTTTTCGGTTCTGATCCCGAGGTGCTTGTCATTGGTGCCTTAAAAAATATGCCTTGTGGGCCTTTCCCTCTATCTACCACTACCTACTTGTATGAGGGGGTTCCATTACCGCCCCCTTGGTACTCATGCTATCCTTTGCTGTGGCCGTGACTGCCAAACCCTAGCTTGCAGTTTCTCTAGACCCTAGCTTCTTGACGTTTGGGGATTTTTGGTTCGTGATTTGTGATAGTATAACATATAATGTAGTAATATTCAATTTGGACTATGTTGTTGTAGACAACAACCCTCCCAAATTTGCAATTATTTTCAATAGGAAATTTTATTTTCAATGAGAAATTTGGGGCCCTTTATTTTTGAAAGTTCTTTTCAATTTGATTTTAGTTATTTGTTTTAATTTTGTAAATATTTTTAAGTTTATAGTTTTATACGGGCATGAATGTGTTTGATATATCTAGAAATTAGGGTATTTTCATATTTTGAACCCTAGTTATATTGATTTTTCGTATTGCCTTTTTGAATTTCATGACTTTAAACATGAAATTCAAAAAGTTTCATTTTTTGAAATCTTCCATATGTTGTATCATTTTATGACATTTTCTTTGCTTTAAACATGATTTTGATTGCAGATTTCACATGTTACATGTTATTTATTGTGGTGTCATAGATCATGTTATTCAAATACTTGTTCATAATAAGGTTTTTTTTTTGAGATACCAAATTGGATGTTCATGAATAAGCTATGAAATGATTTTCTTTTGTCCAAAGTTTTATTAAATTTGCTATACTTTATGAATTTTGGACAAAAGATAAATCGTTTTAATCTCTTGTAAAACAATCTCTAATTATGACCTTATGAACTTTACCTAAGGGATCATTTTTATTACCTTGTAACATTCATCGTTTAAATTACAAAAAAACCTTTATGAACAATATGTGTTATTCCTTGATTATGATTGATGTACTCGACGTAATTATTGATCTGATAGATAAATTATTTCAAGTTATGTGAATGCCATATGGCATTTTATGATGCTCTTGTTTATTCCACATAGTAATAAATAATGTCCTTTTTTGTCTCATCACAAAACAACGAAATCATTCATATGTTATGGATGGGACAGGGTCCAGATTACAACACAATGGTATGATTTGGGTTTTAAGTTTTTAGGTTTTCATATGCTGGTAAACAGAGGATTGATTATTCGTCTCTGTATTCACCCCTTTACCTTTTTTTATGCTTGATAACCTTACTGATTCGTATCCATAGCCTTTCCATGGGTTTAGTATCTAGAGTTGAACCTCCTGGTCCAGAAATGGTATAGGACAACGAGGATTGTATGCCAATGGTTCAAAAGGTTGGATGGATGAAATTTTTATTGTCCTTCCATGGTCGTAATTTGAAAATAGCTAGGGATTTCACCCAAAATTTTAATGGACAGGTCACGAATATTGGAGACATATAATTGCAGTTCAGTGAAGCCATGATTTCAGAGGCTACAAATCTTCCATTAAAGGGAGAGTTGTGGTTGAAAAAAAAGAAAGTAAAAGACATTCCCTGGTCTGAGTTTTTAGTGTCTTCCAAAATAGCGTACGACCAAAAAGGTTTGTCCATCTCCCAAGTCAAAAATAAATGACATCCTCTGTTATTGATCATCAAATCTTATATTAACTGTGAAGGGCATTATAGGTTGTTTTTCTACTTTTAATTTAGACTGTTAATGGTATTCCTAGGGTATCAAATCAATCTTCCTTATTAATTGTTGAAAATCGTATCAAAGATGTTGAATTTTTACTAGCGCGACCGTATTAATTTTGAAAGGAGTCTTTTCCACCATAATTTTATTAGAATTCTGGTTGAGTCTCATTTGAGTCAAATAGGTGAATCCTGGGAGAATTTCATCCAGAGAAATAAATTCTTAGATACCCAAGACTCGGTCATCCACTCTCAGGATTTCAATTCAGTGTTTGACTCCACTAGTTTGATTGGGGTTAATTATACCATCCTCCCTCATTTTCCAGTTCCTCAAGAGACCCTGCCATGAATTACAAGAAGCATGAGTATGAAATTTGGAATACATCCTAAACCTGAAATGACAATGAAAAATAGTAAAATATCTGTTGAATTCCCTGGTCACGATGATATTACTCAACCGAATTAACAAGATCATGAAGCAATGAATTTTGTTTTTCATGGCTCATTGGATAATTCATTGATAGCGAATAATTTTAAGAATAATCGTCAAGGGAGGAAAGTTTTGAGGATAATTAGAAATAAGAATAAGAAGGTATCTAATGCTTCTACCCCTTTTTCTATCTCTGATGATGAGCCTAAATAAATATAGAAAATTTCTACTCTTAGAAGTGAATCTGTGCCTACTGTTGAAATAAACAAGGAAAACAAGACAAATAATGATTTAAATCTTGAGGCTTCATTATGGAAATACAAGTATTTCAGTACTATGCCTATTCTGCAAGTAAATATAATGGAGATCAAATTGGAAAATCAACAACTCAAGGCAAGCAACAAAAACTTGATTGTAGAATATGAGAAGCAAATTGTTGATTTCAAACAAAAATCTATCAAAGTTGAAGACTCAATGACAATTAATTCCTCAGGGGTCAACATTTTTGTTACCTCAAAATACATAATCTTTCTCGTTGATGCCCAATTACTTAATTTAGAATTTTGTTAAAGCATGTATGAATTAGTTGTATTTTAATTTATTATTATTTCATTTTCAAAGAGCAACTACAAAATTAAAATTCTGTAGCTGCTCTATTTTTTATATAATTTATTATTAATTAATTTTCGTCCAGATTTATAGGTTTGAAATGGTTGATTTTGGATCGAGAAGATTGCATAAAAAATATTTATGAGTCCAGGGAGCAAGCACATGTTGACATTCAATTTATCATTTGTTAAAGCTTGTAGATGTTTCTAGAAATATTTTTTGTAAATTTTGTTACAATTAGACTATGTTTGGGGATGAATAATAATTTGACATTATATTCTTCCTATTTTTGAGGAAGTGATTGTTAATGGTTTAAAGATAATAGCTTGAACTATTTTCTTATAAAGAGCAAGTTCAGTTTGTGTAAGTCATTCATAATTTTAATGAAGGAGGAAACTTTGACACTACTGTTTAAAAGTTTTTCTTTAATATAAAGACTAGATCAAATTCAGATTTTGATATGCATTTCAAGTATTGATGCTTGGTACTATTATTGGTATCTCTATACTTTATCTTTTATTGAAATCTTGTTATTCAATCTTATCTTGCAGTATTATGATTTTCACAATTGCTTACTATTAATCAATTGTGTTGATTCTTTCTATTGTTTCATACGATAACCAACCAATTGAATTTGTATATGAATGTTGTTGTTTTACAAGGTCTATCTAACTGCTTAGACATACTTTTATCTTATTCACGGTTGCAATATTGAAAAAAAATGCTTAATGTTCTATATCTTTTGGGCATTGTTTTTCTGGATTAATTCATATGCAAAAAGAAATATTGTACCTGGGTGATATTTAGATTAGTATTTAGAATATTAATTACTGCGTGTGATTCTAAGATAAGAATTATTTATTTAAAACAATTTATACAAATATTGTTTTATATTTCTTTTAGTAAGTATTATTGAAAAAGGAAAATCTCCTTTCGTAGGAGTGAAATTCCATCTGTGTTTTGAGTGAGTTTTAGTTTAAGTTTATTTTATTTTATTCTTGAATAATTCTGTTCTTTTGCTGATTATCTCAACTTATAAATATTACATATCAACAAACACACATTTTTATCCCTAAATGAATATCGAGTGTTAATTTAGGTTTAGATTAGTTTGGTTTGTTTTAATTTTACTTTATATTAATCAAGGGTAACTAGATCCAGAACTAGTCAAAATCACCATTTCAATGGATAAGGATATAATTGGGATCCTAACTGGGTGATTTTCCCAAATGTTGAATATGGTCAATTTTGGCCATCAACAGACTAGTCTGACATCTAGATCTCTATTTTTTTGTTGCAGTTCTTGCAATAATATTTAGGGTGGTTTTCATTCATGCAAAAGGTGCACCACATATCACTTCTCCTTAAGGAGAGGTCTCACAATGAGTTTTGAATCATCTCCAGTTTATCTTCAAATTTCTTTTCCAAATATGGTGCAGTCCAATCATCATTATATTCAATATGTTTTGATTTATTAAAGGCATATTCACATGACTATATTTAATGCATTCTTAGTGGTTCCCTAATTCTTTGAATTAATCCCAAAACATTTGTCACGGGGTATGAGATCCGGGTTAGCAAATCCTTAAAAAAATTGTCATATTACCATAATGATTCACCTAGAATATGTTATATTTCTATTGTTTTTTTAGCTTCCAAGTGCTTGATGTCTTGCATTTTGAAAAATGATAGAAAATTAATTTGAATTTAATCTTTCAATCTAGTTTGATTATTGGAGAAATTCATAAACCAAGTTAGGGATATTTTTATTAGAGACCCAACAAATTGTGACATTTGTTTTTTCTCATTAGTGACATGTGATGTACCCATCACCAACAAACCAAAAATGATTTTCTCTGAAATGGATCTGTAATGCACCCATTGACCCAGGTACCTCTAAATTCATCTTCTTTGGAAAATTACGAATTGTGATACCAATTATTAGAAACAAGAATCATGATAACAACACATGAAATAATCAAGAATCATGTTAAACTATAAAATAAAAGCATATCATTGCATGCACAACATTATCAACAAAAATGCACATTATAAACACATATCAGAGATAAATAATACACAACGGAGTGTAAATTACACAAAAAATACAGAGCACTTATATTTTCAAATAAACATTCACCAACTGCCTTTATACGTTGGACATTACTGATAAGGAAATATCAATGCTGAAAACTCCAAAGATTCTCAATTGTGGACAATTATTTCACAACTACCATCAATCTCATGCACCTAGACATCCATTCCTTTATGGAATAATCAATATTTTCTTACATCTAAGAACCAATGGCTCTTCTCTTCCCATAATTTATTTTCCATGCCTAGACCAAGATCAACAATGAATGATGAACCAAAATAAATGAGTGATTAACCATGAATGAGGAACCCCCAAACAACCCAAAAATGAGGTTTATATAATTGCATGCAATAAAGAACCACATGGATTTCCCCAAGAAGCTCATGTAACCACTTTTCCCAACTAAATTCAATATGGGGAAATAAAATAATAAAAAGGATTAGCCCCTTTAGCCCACTCTCATATGGAATCATAACTCTCTATCTCTTCCTTGTGCGCATTTCAACTAGCGATGTATTTTATTATAAATATTCAAAGCATTAAATTTCTAGGCACCCTAACCTTTTAAAATTTTTAGGCACCCTGGCCTTTCGTGAATAAAAAAAATACATTATTAATCCGGGGACTCAAAACCAGGGTGTTACATCCCCCCCCTTAGTTTCGGCACTGTCCTTAGTGCATGTACAAAACATAAATACAAATTTCAAAAGTATCCAAAATTTGTGGGTACTCTTCCCACATGGCATATTCATGCTCCCAAGTATTATCTTTAGGACTGTAGAAATTCCACTGTGTTGGTTGTGGATCTTGATTATCTTCCTGATTCAGAGGTTTTGTTTCAACCATGTTTGGATCCCATTTCTTGATGGGGGGGTGTGTGAGGGGATTCTCCCCCACACCTATTTCCAGGGGGTCTAGGGGGGGTGGAGACACCTTATTGAGCCCTCCTAGCAAGGGTTCGGGGGCAACACCCCCCAAGATAAGTTTTTGGGAAAATTGCCTTGTAAAATATTGTAATTTTGTAGTCAATATGAACCATTCATCATTAGGTTGCAAATATGATGGTAGAAGTTATGTTAGGGTGGTTTTACCTAGAAGGAAACCCTATTTTATGTATGAGGGATTTGTATTACGATTGGGTAGTTTTGAAATTGTATTGTATTCTAAGAGAGGAGGCTGTGAGAAAAGAAGAGGAAGTTACAACGAGTGTGTTGTAGGTTGTATCCCTTCATTTGTTGGATAATAATAAAGGAAGGATTGGAAATTTCTCTGGTGAACGTAGCCCGTATTGGGTGAACCATGTATACATGTGTCTCTATTGTATTGTGTATATTCTGTGTTTTATTTCTGCATATGTTTTATATTATTTCTTTGTGAACCTCTTTTTTGTGTTGATTGGTATCAGAGAGAAAAGTAACTCAGAAGAAAAGAGGGTTCTTGGTTCAAGTGGGAGCAATGGAGAAGGATGAAAACTTTAGGGTAGAGAAATTTAATGGCAAAAACTACCAGTTATGGAATATGTAAATGGAATACTATCTATATTAGAAGGATATTTTCCTACCGTTTGGTGGAAAAGCAAAGAAGCCGACGAGTATGAAGGATGAAAAATGGGAGGTTCTTGAGAGAAAGACACTAGGAACAATACAATTGTTCCTAGAAGCGTAAGTGGCTTTCAACATTTCAAAAGAAAAGACAATGGAGGATCTACTGAAGGCATTGACTAAACTATATGAAAAACCCTCATCCTCCAACAAGGTATTTCTAATGAAGCGATTATTTAATATGAATATGTCAGAAAGAGGAAAGAGCCTATGGAACCATGGGAAGTCTAGGAAGGGAAGATCCAAATCTAGGCTCGAAAAGATAGAGTGATGGAACTGTGGGAAGAACGGACATTTGAAGAAAGACTGCAGATCTCCAAATAAATAAGGAGATGGACGATAGGAGAAAAATTAGGAAGAAAATGTAGCAGGTGATGTGTTACAAGATGCTTTGATACTTTATTTAGATAATATTACTGATTCTTGGGTATTAGATTCAGGGGCTTCATTTCATGCCACACCCCATAGGAATTATTTTCAAGATTATCTTCAAGGTGATTTTGGACAACTTTATCTGGGTGATGATGAACCATGTAAAATTTTTGGAATGGTTAAGATACAAATAAATTTAAATAATGGAAACCAATGGTTGCTGAAAGAGGTGAGACATGTTCCATATTTGAGAAGAAATACAATTTCAACAGGGTAGTTGGGAAGTGAAGGCTAGATATCTACATTTATAGAAAATATGTGGAAGGTCACTAAAGGATCAATGGTAATATCAAAAGGAGTGAAGGTAGGTACATTGTATTTATGTACTGGTAATGCTGACTCTTCTATCCATTTAGCTTCTACATGAGTGGATACACCACTATGGAATCATACGCTTAGACAAATGAGTGAGAAGTGGATGCAAATAATCCACAAAAGGAATTTGTTTCCATATTTTAAACAAGTTGATCTGGATTTAAGTGAGCATTGTGTTTATGGAAACAAAAGAGAGTTAGATTTCTCAGAGTTGGAATGGAAAAAAAGAGTGAAAATTTAGAGTTTGTGTATACATATGTATGGGGAATATCTCAGGTATCATATCTTGGTGGATCTCATCATTATGTTACTTTTATTGATGATGCATGTAATACCCCTAGGACTAACCCAATTGTAAATGTAAATACAAATGTATGTAAGCTGGTGAGTTGTTGACATCATTTTTGTATGCACATTCCATGGTACATCACACGCATGTATTGTGCATTAAAATGATGAAGTGTGCACATTCCAGAATACCAGGCACAGTAACTTAAGTGCGCGCGATTTTGAGGCCAGGGAGCCTTTGTGTATATGTTGCGTTTTATAGCCTGGTGAGCCAGTTTGTGATGATTAGGTTGAAGATCCTAGATGTTAAAGGCCAGTGGGCCTAATTTTTTAAATGTCTCATCATTAATATAAAATACATCGTTGTGTGCAGGCTGAAAACAATAAAAGAGTATGGAGGACTAAACCCCACTAGTTAGGGAAACGAGGGGCTAAAAGTTAAGGAAAAGGGGCTAATATAGGGAGGTTAAGCCAAAAAGAAATATTATATTAATATTTATTAAGTATAAAGTATGGATAATTATTTTATCCTAAGATCTAAGGTTGAGGAAAAGTGGGCCAAAGTAGCTCCCAAAATGACAAGTGTCAAGTTGAGAACATGCATACATATTGTTTGGACTTAGTTCATTCCTTCCACCATTCAACCATTCCATGATCTTTCACTCACTCAGTCAGTTTTTTTTCATACCCTCATGTCACTGTAACTAAACTTGTATCCATAACCATACCTATTTTGTGTAACTGGTTACCTTGGGAGCTAGACTGAAGAAGCGGGTTGTCAGGCCCATGGGATATTGAAGAGGCGGGTTGTCAGGCCCATGAGAAATATCTCTAGGTGAGAGAATTGCTAGGAATTGATTTCTGAAGGTGATAAACTGCAGCTACAGGGCTCTGAGACTTCCTATCCGGCCTATTGTTGAAGCCCAGAAAGGAAGTGGGGTAGCCAAATGACTGTTGAGTAGAGAAGGGGCACACTTCCTGGGGTGGGACATGCATGTGGGGAATGAGGGTCTATAGGTTGTTAGTTTGAGTTAGCACATGTGACATAGTCTTTCATGTTGTCTATGATCCATTAGCTTGGTTAGGAATCCCTTTACCTGGGTGGAGTTTAGTCCCAACTCGGGGGTGACCCACTGCTGAGAGTGATGAGAAGTGTGGTCTAAGGATAAGAGGTTCGTGGAAGGTTTGCACATAGTTGATGATATTATTACCAAGATAAGTGTCAATTGTGTGATAAATTTACATGCTGCATTATTATTTACGTGTTTATTTTTATGGGTTTATCCTATGTGTGGTTATAAATGTATTTATATTTATGGGTATTACCTGTATATGATGCATGCATATGTTTACTTTTATTTTAGTATGAATCCGTGCATTTACAAAATGTATTTGTCTTTTTACATTTTATATATATAGTTCTGCAAGATTTATGTGTGGATATGTTTTAATTGCATGCAGTTTGAAAAAAATGTATGTGGCATAACTCAGTTGGATGCTAGGTATGTTACAGTATGTTGAGCAGAGAATAAAAGCATTTTATGGAGTAGCATGGCCCGACATGGGTGGCCGGGGATGTTACAATATGGTATCAAAGCCTCACTTTTCAACACTAGGCCTAGATGGGCCGAGAAAGTTGAGTTGAAGTGAAATTTTATAGAGGATTTATTTCGAAGTGGCCAAATTTCGAGTTGCAGAGAGTCCAGGGTAAAAGGTAACAATAATTGCACGAAATTAGGAAAAAGCCCCAATTTTTGTTGTTAAATTCATGGGAAAATTGAGAAACTTCGGCCAAGTGGTGAGATATTAATGATTTAATATCTGTTCTATAAAATTCAGACCTGGAATTGGTCGAATTTGAAGTTACAGTGAAGCCATGACAGATGGAGCGAGATTCGTAATTAAAATTCTCAATTTGTGACTTGAGTTTGGGAAAAATTCGTTACAGAA
>ML811682.1:193908-222418 GCA_009831015.1 Picea engelmannii | reverse complement strand
TCCACTTTGGTAGATACAAGGGTGTCTACTCGTATAACTTGATGATTTTATCGGAGAATTTGAATCTTCGATTAACAGGGGAAATGACAGAAACTTGATGATTTTATCGGAGAATTTGAATCTTCGATTAACAGGGGAAATGACAGATATTAATCTCAGAGTCAGGACCAAGTTTTGTTTAAGGGGGAGTGTGAGCATTTCTGCATTGGATGCTGGTGATAGGTAAAATTGCATTGGTGAAAGTGATAGTTTTTCCCGGATGTAATTAAGGGGGAGTGTTAAGGAAAATAACTAATTGCATCCTTAACTAGTTAGTTAGTTAGTGTACCGTTACAGGAGTTGGTAACTCCTTAACGTCTTGTAACCATATTGTGTAACTATACATGTTCATATTAATAGAATACACATCAATAGTGTAATGTGTTGCATCAAATCTATCTCTGCTTAATCTTTTCAAAACCGCCAACTGAATCACAATTGAAGTGAAATTACTATGAAAAAAAATGATGTAATCTTCATTGTTGTTTATTTCTCCTCCATGCCATCTCATGTGCTTAACCTGCAAACCAACCCAACACCGTGTTAGGGATAGGAAGGGAAAGCTGCATGTAAATTCCTGGAACCAAAAAGACCTTTCTGAGAATCAATCTAGGCATCTCTTCATTTTAACAAAAAATATAACATAAAATACATCTAATTTATGAAAAATATAACAAAATGATCTCGATTATCATTTTCATAAAAGAATCAAAATCATTTTCATAAACTAATTTTTCTTATAATTTCAGTGAACAAAAAAATGATCTAATCCTTTCCATCAACTAAAAAAATATTTTATAATCTATTAACAAAAAGAAACGATATTTTATAATCTATTAACAAAAAGAAACGAGAGAAAAAACTATTTTATGATCTATTAACAAAAAGAAACGAGAGAAAGAACTATTTTATGATCTATTAACAAAAAGAAACGAGAGAAAGAACTCTACACAGGAATCGAGGTACTTTTCCTAGCAAACCCTAACTCTTATGGAAAGCTCATACAGTTTTCCATAGCGAGGAGCTCAACTTCGACCTTTCCCAGCACAAACAGTTCATACGCCCTCGTCACTAATTTTTGCACATCCTTATCCATCGCTATTTGTTCTCAATACCTAATGACACTGGCAGAAAACGTAATCCTTACATTGAGACAACCCTAGGATGGCAGAAAACGTAATCCTTACATTAAGGTAACCCTAGGATGGTATGTGCAGGCAGTTTTTAATTAAGAGACTTCTAAATAATAATGTGATGTTGTGTAGGTAGAGATGCTCTGATTAGCTAATGAAATCTTTAGTATAAATCTCAGTAGCAAATGGCAGAGTGTACATACCTGCATCCATAATTCAACCCGGCAGAGACAGAGACTTGTACAACCGCATTACATATAAGGTGAAATAACCATGGAAAAAAGATGATGTAATCTTCATTGTTTTTTCCTTTCTCTTCACCACCATCTCATGTGCGTAACCTGCAAACCAACCAAACACCGTGGCAGAGTAAGGAAAAGATGCGTGTAAATTCCTCGAACCAAGAAGGCCTTTCTAAAACCGAGTGTACAGGGTCAATCCATGAATCCCTTCATTTTAACAAAAGTATAACATAAAATACATCTAACATAAGAAAGAACATGCTCTGAATTATTGAGTTGTTGATAGGCAGAAAGAAAAAACATACTTTACTCTGAATTATTGAGTTGTTGATAGGCAGAAAGAAAAAACATACTTTAAAGTTAATTATTGAGTTGTTGATGTTAATTATTGAATTGTTGATGGGTAGAAAAATAGTTTAAAAAATTATAAAAAATAAAAAAATAAAAAATAAAAATCATATTTCTTTAAATGTCTATTCATGGAGTTCTATCTTTCATTATCCAAACCTGGGCAATAGGTTTGGTCTCTATTATTTCAGCGGACTCCTTCCTGTCCCCACCGAGGGAAAAACAGGCCTCGGGTCACGTAACTCACCACGTCATCTCAACTACGCAGACCAACCAAACTACTGTTTCAAAAAGATGAAGAAATGTATGTTCGAACTTTCTATATGCTGATTTTCCAGTATTTCTCAAAAAACTGAGACACAAAAATAAAAGAAAGGTAGAAGTTCTTATTAGTCCCTGTCATGGGACTATAACAATGAGTTTGTTTTTGACGTGACATTAATTTCTTTTTTAATATAAATTTATGTTTTTAATGTAATGTTTAATATATGAAAACAAATATATATTTTTGGATATAATAAAAATATTTGTGTTTCTCATTTCTAATTGGTTGATAGAATTGAAGTGTTATTACTCCCTTCACGTCTTTCGATATGTAGAATTAATTACATAATCAATGAATTTCACCACTCACCACATCTAAATATAAAAAATTGTACTATGTATTTATTATTATGCATTATTATATTTATATTATATTTATTATCTAATATATTATTTATTATTATATTTATAATATAATTATTATATTTATTATATATTTATGAATATTATAGTTCCATTCATCTTAATGTTTATTATACATTTTGAATAACAAATAACCCTCAATTATTATTTTTTGACAAAAAATATTCATTATTCGTGTATTTAGTTATATTAAGTTTCATTGTTCAATATGGATTTCCCAACTAACTCAGCAGGGACTGCGTTGCCATGCAACCCTTGTTTATATAAATAACATGTGTGTGACATAAAGAATCATATTATTTTTTAATTTTATTGGATTCACCTATATTTGCTACATATACCCATACCCATTTAGTTCAGGTAAAAAAGAATTGTCACTTGAAAAATGAAATTGAGGGACTGGCACTGGGAATGGAAAATGAAACAGCTAAGAGGAAATGGGAAATGAAACAGCTAAGAAGAAAATTGCCCACGCATCATAGAAGGGAATCTGAAGGGCATCAAAAACAGCTTACTCCATAACTATTTGCGAATTCAACAGAGCACGAAATGATCTTGCAAGTGCAATCAGATTTTGTTGTGATCCCTTCCTTCGCTTTTATTCTCGATCAAATTCACCCACCATTTCAGCCTGGGCCTCATCTAGTCACTTGAGATCCCTCTACCACAAAAACAATCGAATTTTACTCATAATTGGGCGGAAGGGAAAGGATTAACAAATTTTCAAATTGTTTTTCTTATCAATTCCATCAAATTTGACAACTATGATTATAACGACAAACATCATTTATAATAACTTTATCCTTATAAAAAAGTATATTACAAAATGAATTTTATGAGATTTCAATATATATAATACTTATTCAAAATTAAATTTATTTTGAAAATAATACAATTATAAGATTAGTAAAAAAAATTCAACTTCTAATACTAATCTCCATATATTAATAAAAAAACAGATTAATCTTTCCAAATAAAAAAAAATGAGTATATAATATTTTATTTTATTTTCTATTAATACTAATCTCCATATATTAATAAAAAAACAGATTAATCTTTCCAAATAAAAAAAAAATGAGTATATAATATTTTATATTCTGTTAGTTCATAAAAATAAAAAAGGACAAACAGATTTCTAATAATTTTAGAATCTCCCTAAATTATAAAATTAATCTTATCATCTCCATAATCTAAAAAAATAATATATAATATAATATTTATTATTTTGTGATTTGCTAACATATAAAAGGAATGGATTGGAAAGATTTGACAATCAGTACCTTTCACTAGCAAACCTTACCTCTTAGAGGGAAACCCATACAATTTTTTCCATAGCTAGGAGCTCAACTTGGACCTTAACCAAGCACAAACAGTTCATACACCCTCTTCACCAATTTGCACATTCTCATTCATTGCGTAATTGTTCAATTGTTCTCAATACCTTATGACACTCGCAGAAAACTTAATCCTTACATTAAGGCAACCCTAAGATGGTATAGAAAAGCCGTTGTTGTTCTCAATACCTTATGACACTGGCAGAAAACTTAATCCTTACATTAAGGCAACCCTAAGATGGTATAGGAAAGCCGTTGTTCTTAAGATGGTATAGGAAAGCCTTTGTTCTTCAAGAAGAGACTTCTGAATAATAATGTGAAGCTATGATTAGCTAATGTAGTTTCTAATAAAAATCTTATTGACATATGATAGTATGTATCTATTTGTTTCCTAATTCAATTTGCATATAGACTTGTACACTTCCATCATCTTTTTTCTTTTCATTTTTGATTGCATTTTTATTGACATATTTAATTTTATTAAATATTAATAAATACTTTAAAAAACCCATAGATCTTATTAAATATTAATAAATATTTCAACAAAATTTGGTTAAAAATTGAAATATTTTCTTAATACATTTTTTAATAAAAAAACATTTTTATTAAATAACAATTTGTATACTTTATATATATATATAAACTCCATATCTAACATTTTTCGAATATCTATAATATATTGACTTGGTCAACAAGATAAAGTTCTTAGATCTCTTTCATACCATCTCATATGATATTGGTCAACAAAGTAAAGTTCCAATATCTCTTTCATACCATCTCATATGATATTGGTCAACAAAGTAAAGTTTCAATATCTCTTTCATACCATCTCATAGATCTCTTATTAAATAATAATTTTTATTCTCCATATATATATAAATTCCATATCTAACATTTTTCTAATATCTATAATATATTGACTCGGTCAACGAGGTAAAGTTCCTAGATCTCTTTCATACCATCTCATATGATATTGGTCAACAAAGTAAAGTTCCAATATCTCTTTCATACCATCTCATATGAGTAACTTTCAAGTAAGCTCAGATTCACAAATAATAATGAAAAACTGCATGTAAATTAATGAAACCAAAAAGACCTTTCTGAAACAGATTCTACATGGCCATCCATGAATACCTTAATTTTAACTAAAATATAACATAAAATACATGTAGCATAATAGAGAAAGAACATACTTTGAAATTAATTATTGAATTGATGGCAGCAAAGTAATTTTAAAAATGACAGAGAAAAATCAAATTTCTTCAAATATCTATTCACGAAGGGTTTCATTATCCAAACCTGGGCAATAGATTTCGGTAGTCTTCCGCTGCCTCAATAACTCACCAAGTCATCTTGACTTTGAAAACCAACCCAAACGCTGTTTTAAAAAAAAAATGAAGACATGTATTATAGAGCTTTCTTTATGCTGCTATTAAGTATCTCTCCAAAACTGAAACACAAAAAACAGTTATAATTATATTTGCAATAATGTTCAAGATGTATTATCAAGAGATCCGTACCTTCTGCGCCTTTCGGGCAAGCGGATGTGGATGTATTATCAAGAGATCGGTAACTTCGGGGCCTTTCCGGCAAGTGGCTATACCTTCTTGTACCATTCACAGAACGGCTGCCCTGAACATTTATTCAATATAACCAAACTACTCTAAACTAATTTGATTTCAGTTACCTATCGTTTCTAACAGCCCAGAACGCTTTAATTTGATAGACATGGCAATAGAGTTGATGAAAAAGGAAACCAATGTAAAAGGTAATCTGGAGATTGGACAGTTGCTCTTCCTTCTCCTATCAAGCAATTATTGCATCAAAATACCATCTCATTCCATGAATATACAAATTAGAAATTAATGCCAATTAATGCATCAAACCTAAACCTGTTCAAAACAGGGAGGAAAGGACTACACAAAATCAAAACCTAATCACCTTCAACATGGAACATATTTGGCTTAGGTTGTAATTTACATATTACATGTAATATGTAATTTACATATTACATGTAATATGTAATTTACATATTACATGTAATATGTAATTTACATATTACATGTAATATGTATTACATATTACATGTAATATGTAATACTCATGTAATATGTATTACATATTTCATGTAATATGTATTACATATTTCATGTAATATGTATTACATATTTCATGTAATATGTATTACATATTACATGTAATATGTATTATATTGGTATCCCATTCCATGAATATACAAATCAGAAATTAATGCCAATTAATACATCAAACCTAAGCCTGTTCAAAACAGGGAGGAAAGGACTATACAAAATCAAAACCTAATCACCTTCATCATGAAACATGTTTGGCTTGGGTGGCCCCTGCAGATGTATGTATGAATGTTGATACTCTCTCTTCTCCATGGCAAAATGAACAAACACCCACAGATACATATACACACAAACTTCTCCATGGCAAAATGAACAAACACCCACAGACACATATACACACAAACTCAATTATGAAGGTTGAGTAAATAACCACCCGAGCTCAAATATGAAGCAACCAAGACAGATGGGGTTTCCAATTTACAATCTCGTGATCATTATTTGTTTATTTATTTTTTATAATCCTAAACATGTTTTAGGATCTAGTGATTATTATTTGTTTATTTATTTGTTATAATCTCAAACATGTTATACATAATAGCTTTATTAATGTTCATATAAATAATCCCTAAAATTATTTTTAAAATGAAGCTTTCTAATATCACATTAAGATTATGGAAAAAAAATTCAACTTATCATATTATTCTTCATAAATTAATCGAACAAACAGATTGATGATGAAATCTTCAGTAAACATTAAAAAAAGTATAGCATTTTATATTCTGTTCACGGACAAAAAAAATGGAAAGAGAAACAGATTTCTAATTTTAAGAAATCTTATAATTTCCCAAACTAAAATAATCAATCCTATGATCTCCCTAAACTAATTTTTCTTACCATCTCTCTAAACTAAAAAAAATTTAATTTTAAAAATTCCATAAATTAAAAAATTAATCTTAAGATCTTCATAAAATAAAAAATTAATATAATGCTTTATGATTTGTTCATAAACACACAGAGAAAAAGGATTTGACAGAGGAATCGTCGTAGATCAAAGCTTTCATCATACCCAGAAATCCATACAGTTTTCCATAGCGAGGAGCTCAACTTCGACCTTGCCGAGCACAAACAGTTCAGACACCCTCTTCACCAATTTGCACATTCTCATCCATGGTATATTCGTTCTCAAAACCTAATCCTTACATTAAGGCATCATAGGCAACCCTATGATGGTATGCGAAGGCAGTTTTTAACAAATAAATAATAATGTATGTGATGCTCTGGTTAATAATGTATGTGATGCTCTGATTAGCTAGCTAATGTAGTCTCTTCTATAAATCTCACTAGCAAATGGCAGTATGTACCTACCTGCCTCCATGAATTCAACCCTTGGGAGGATTGGATTGTACAACCCCATCACAATTAATGTGAAATAACTATGAAAAAAGTGAAGTTATCTTCATTGTTGTTTCTTTCTCCTCCATGCCATCGCATGCGCGTAACCTGCAAACCAACCAAACATCGTTTCACGGATAGGAAGGGAAAGCCGCATGTAAATTCCTCCAACCAAAAAGGCCTTTCTAAAACAGAGTTTAACAAAAATATAACTTAAAATAAAAATAAAAATATACCATAAAATACAAAAATATTAACATAATTTGAAGTTAATTATTGAGTTGATCGGGCAGCGGAGTAATTTTAAAAATGGAAAAAAAAAATCATAACTCTTCAAATATCTTCAGGGAGGTCTATCTTTCGATATTCATTATCCAAACCTGGGTAATATATCTCTTCTGGGAGGTCTATCTTCCAATATTTCATCATCCAAAACCGGGTAATAGGTTCTGGTGGTCTCTGTTACTCAAAATATAACATAAAATAAAAAAATATTAACATGCTTTGAAGTTAATTATTGAGTTGATGGGCAAAATAAAAAAATATTAACATGCTTTGAAGTTAATTATTGAGTTGATGGGCAAAATAAAAAAATATTAACATGCTTTGAAGTTAATTATTGAGTTGATAGGCAACAGAGTAATTTTAAATAATTTTAAAAATGGAAAAAAAAAACCATAGTTCTTCAAGTATCTCTTCAGGGAGGTCTATCTTCCAATATTTCATTATCCAAACTCGTTCCTGCATCGGTGGAGGCAAAAACACGCCTCAGGTCACGTAACTCACCACGTCATCTATTGTCCAGGTGGTCTCTGTTACTTCCGCAGACTCGTTCCTGCATCGGTGGAGGCAAAAACACGCCTCAGGTCACGTAACTCACCACGTCATTGAAACTCTGCGGACCAACCCCACCTATGTTTCAAAAGGATGAAAAAATGTATTATTGAGCGTTCTTTATGTTGCTATTGAAACTCTGCGGAACAACCCCACCACTGTTTCAAAGGGATGAAAAAATGTATTATCGAGTGTTCTTTATGTTGCTATTAAGCATCTCTCAAAAACTGAAACCCAAAAATGAGTCATAATTATATTTGCAATACAATCACATCATGTTCAAGATGTATTATCAGCCTTGAAAAAAGAAATGCACGACGGGGCGTACACACAGGTGGCACATCATTAAAACAAACCTAGTCTTACGATTAAACATCCAGTAGGCTCGTCACATGTTCAAGTATAAATGAAACACTTATAGCACTAAAAAAGGGAGATGTGTACCTTTTGCGTCTTTTGAGCAAGTGGCTATACCTTCTTGTACCGTTCATAGCACGGCTGTACTGAACATTCATTCAATAAAACAAAACCACTTTCAGCTACTTGATTTCAGTTACCCATTGTTCCGAAAACGCAGAACTCTCTAATAATATGATACAGAGATATGGAAACAAAACCAAAAAGTAGTATACGGCAATGCAAAGAAACAATAACAGAACCAATATGAAAAAGGAAATCAGCCTAAAAGGTAATCTGGAGATTGGACAGCTGCTCTTCCCTATCGGGAAATTGTTGCATCAAAATCCCATCCCATTCCATTCCATTCCTGGACAAATCAGGGATTAATGCATCAAACGTAAACCTGATCAAAACAAGAAAATTATTACATCAAAATCCCATCCATGACAAATCCGAAATTAATGCATCAAACTTAAACCTATTCAAAACAGGAAGGAAAGCACTTCACAATCAAAACCTAATCACCTTCAACATTGAACATGTTTGGTTTGGGTGGCCGCTACAACCTCAGATGTATGTATGAATGTTGGTGCTCTCTCTCTCCGGCATCACAATACAAACAAACACACAGAGACGGACATATACAGACATACACACACCTAGCACTGCACAAACACTCATACTCACACAAAACAAAAAACGACCAGGAGCGCTCCACAAAACTGCGGGACGGAGAAAGAGAGCAGAAACAGATGAATGTTGGTGCTCTCTCTCTCCGGCATCACAATACAAACAAACACACAGAGACGGACATATACAGACATACACACACCTAGCACTGCACAAACACTCATACTCACACAAAACAAAAAACGACCAGGAGCGCTCCACAAAACTGCGGGACGGAGAAAGAGAGCAGAAACAGAGAGAGCAATGGAAACATTTTATATCCACGATCCAGTAGTCTCATAAAAAGCAACGGTTAGGTTGAGTATTTGTCCCGCGGCGCCGTCCAATTCCATTTGAATTTTCCGTTGAGAAGCACAAACCTAACTGCAGAATATGCCATTCTTTTTCGTGAGATTTTATATGTTCTCCATCTCAAATTTTATCCTGTTTACATATCATATACCATGTTTATATTTCCCATTATTAATGTACACATATAATGTAGCACAATTCGAGCTGCGGTGAGACACGAGCTGGAGAATGGATTTTTGAGATCTTCACCAATGGAAAACGCCTACTCGGCGTTTGGATTTTTCCCACCAATTCTGACGTTACATCGAACCGGTATATATTATTTTTTTTATAAGAGTTCATTTCCGGCCAACTGGGACGTTACATCCAACCGGTGTATATGTTTTTTTATATTTATTTTTTACTCAAACGCAACATCAAAATGACAGTTACGTCTAACCACCAATTATGTATTGCTTTGCTGGCAAAGGTTAAAATAAAAAGCATGGAAATGATGGTGACTGCAGATCGCTTCGTTGGCCATGATTAAAATGAAATGCACACATGGAAAAATATAAAATAAATGTTTAAAAATGAATTCTATGAGGAACATTCTTCACTTAAAAAAATGAAAAATAGGGAAAGGTAGTGGTTTAATGGTTAAGAATGTGTATTTTTTTTAGGAGGTTATAATTTTACACTTGCATATACTAATAAACTTAGCAATCAAGTTGATTGCTCTATTAGGTTACATTTATAATATCATAGGAAATCTTGTTGGTTTGCTATTCTAATATTATTTATTAGTTTGTTAGTTTATTTTGGTTTGTGGTTTTTATTTATGTGATTCTTAAGATTTAGTGGTTGAGATTAGACATTATTATGTAAATAATTTAAATTTAAAAATTAATAAGTTTAAAATATTTATGTACTTGTATAAGGAAAGGTGTTTGAGCTCTTCAAATTGGTTTTCCATAATGTATACATTTGCAACTCAAATATCAGTTCCAATATACCATTAACTACAAGGGAATGGAGGCTTCAAGTAACATAATAGTTGATTAGTTGTGGTGTGAGTATGTTTGTTGCTAACTTTCTCCTTTCCCTTTATGCAAAACTTCCCATTCATAGTACTCCATAATACCCCTTTCACATGCCTTTGGAAAATGGTCCATACATTATAAATCTTTGTTGGATAGAAAACCCTAGCATCATGGATTTGGTTCTAGGATGGGGGCGATCCCCCTCTTGATGAAGATGTGGTCAATTTTCATGCCCTTGGTGTGTCTATGAGGGTTACAGGGTTACATAGTCAACAATCTAGGTCTTTAATGCCCATATATCCTCTACACCAAGAGAACTTTTCAATGCTCACAGATTTTGTTAATGAATCTGTAACATTCTTCAAAGTGTCCACCTTCATAATAGGAAGGTCCTCTCTTGTGTTTTGAGGCCTCTTTCATGGCCCTTTTTCCCAAGAAGTTTCTTGTACGATCTAAGTTATGGGTTTCTTCTAACGACAATGCCCAAGGCTTTAAGACACATCCTTATTACTCAAAACCTCTTCATAGAAATTTAATGCCTCATTCATGAAGAGGTCTTGTGTGGTGATTTGATTCCTTGTTCATGGCCCTTGAGCACTAGAAGTTTCCACCTTGAGGGCCCGGGTCCCATATTTCCTCCTTCAACCATGGTCAAGGCCTCAAGAAACATCCCTTGCCCCTGGGGTAATCCATAGTACCCCATTTTTTCTACAACATATTATATCAAAATAATCATAAAATAATATATTCAAAATCAATTATAAATTAGTTCATTTATGGGATTTCAAGATATAAATAAATTATCCCTAGACGATGGAACAATTAAAATAATGTGACGATGGAACAATTAAAATAATCCATTATTGGGATCTCACTAATCAGTTCTCTACAAAGGCTCTTCGTTTCTTAATTGAGACAACATTGCAAAACTTAAATTACAACTTTTAGTCTAATGAAAATGTTGAGAGACAACATTTCCAAACTTAAAAGTCTACAACCAAATGGTTCTCCCCAAACGTTCTTATTTTCTTAATTAAACATTTTCACAATATACATTATAGAAAGGAAGTACGGGCAATGGAGTTAGTAATAATTTTGTGAAAATCATGGAAAATGTTAGAGATGTAAAAATATGTGATTAATGAATATAAAAATTCTTGTTTTAACAAATAGTCTAAATGTTTTGTAATGACCTTTTCATTTGGAATAGTTCTTTGCAAACATTTATAATTTTTCTATCATTTCAATCTAATTTCAATTTAATGTTATTTTTTAATTAGAAATAAATCACCACAAATTACTTAGAAAATTAAAACATACTACATTTAACAAAAGTCCTGAGAGTTATCTCAAGAAGTCATGAGCTAGACATGAGATCTTCTCCCCCCCTCCCAAAGTAGGGGAGGTGTAATGTCCCCATTTTTGGACATTATTATGTTACAGAGTGTTATGCTTACCAAAGTAGTCAGATGGGGGTGACAACGAGTTCAGGGGATATTGAGGGGTTTTATTGGGCTTGACTTGCATCGGTCATCATATTTCATCATCAGGATCCATTCCACACAACTCGGATTTGGTTCCATTGTATTCCGACAATTTCCGTAATTTTGAGTTATTATGAGTCATGCTTTAATTAATTCCACTAAGAAGGTCATATTGGGCATAATACTTGGAGAAACCTCTTAGTGTAAAATTTCATCGAAATCGGGAGGAAGAGCACTACAGTATTAGATGATGAGAAGTGACTTTCAGTGGTCGGAGAAGCCATAGGATGAATAAATAACTTTTTAGAGGCAAAAAGGCCAATTAATTAGTAAAGTGAATTAATTAAAGAATAATAAACATAAAGTAAAAGTCACTTGGAGGGAAAAGGTGAATAGGGGGGGATAAAAGAGATGTAGGGGCCTCTATTCTCTCATTATGTTGATTATCATTTTTTATGTCTGGCTTCTTGCTGGAGAGCCCATGATACTTGGGGGTTTTGAGGGTTTTGACCAAAAAAACCCTAGAGATCAACTCGGTGGTGAAAGATCCCACCTTTCCTAATCCAAGCTTGGCCAAGGATGTGAACTATTCCTCCCTCACCATTCTACATCAGTTCATATCTGTCTTAGTTACTCATTGTGCAAGCAAGGCGCATATTGCATGAGCTTCCAGAAGGTTGGGCGCACCATCTGAAGGAGGAAACACTTGATTTTTCTTGTGGAGGTCAGATACTCAGGGAAAGTTTCTTCAGGAGTGATTGTCATCTCCCTAGAATCCTTTTACATCAGTTTCTGAGGGCTTTTGTCTTGCATAATTATTTATTTCTTCAGGAGGGCGCATTGGTTGAAGGAGGGTGCAATATTTCTTGAGGAGGACGTGAGATAGAGGGTTTTCTCAGGGGGTTTGACCCCAAACTTGTTCCACAAGTGATATATTGGTCCCAATCTACAGTTTGACAGTATTTCCAGGAGATTTGGAGGCCATCTTCAAGGAGGCCAAAATCTTAGTCTATTAAAGCCAGTGAAGGCGCATTTTGCTAGAGAAGATAATCACCTACATCAAGGAAAAAGGTTGGAACTTGGAGATATTTTTTATTTGTCTTGGGAGGGATTTTGGACACCAATATATTCATCTTCTATTGTATGTTGGAAGCATGATAAACCACACTTATTATTCTTCTATCTATGATCTATATCTACTCTACTATTGTATGGAGGTTAGTTATCTATGATTAATAAAATCAGATCTGAGGTATTTGTGGCTATCTATTGTGTTGTATCTTGTTGTGAATCCATTGTTTATATATATATCATTTAATTGTTGCAAACACAATCAAAACCATAATAATAAACCCTAGCGCAACTCAAGAAGACAAATCTGCAAAGTGTTTGACAAAACACCACAACCATAAAACACATAAAACCCTCAATGTTCCAAGCAATATTGGTTGGGAACATTATAGTGGTATCAGAGTGAATTTCCTTCGTCGGTCTGTGATATAAATTGATGAGCTATATGAGAGATGGAGTTTGCAGATTTTGTAAAGGAGATCATATATTGTAATGAGGAATATCAAGCCCTTAGTGATACATTCTGAGCTCAAGTGACATTCCAATAGTTTGTATCCATCAAAAATTCTAGGTGGAGCAAATATGAGGTTACGCATTGGGTCAAAAGGATGGAAAAAATCAATTATTGGTTCAACATAGAAAAAGAAAATAGAGCCAAAGAAGGCAAGGAGTTAGATACTTCACTACCAACTAGTATATGTAAGGAAACACAGATTGAACCTACACGCATTAGGAGCAGGGAAATTTTCTATAGTTGCAAAGTGCCTTGGGAGCCAGATCTCAGATGCAGGGATACAGGGAAGGTGCACATTGTTGAGGTGCACTACAATAGTGAGGATGAGGAGATGCATGAGGATGCAACCATAGATGTCTATTTAGAGCAGTCTGATGAGGCCAGTCATTCCTACGCATCTGATGGATATTTGGACAAACATGATGATAGTCCATGTTCTTTAGATTCCCTATCAGCCAATGTTGATGACTCAATAATTCATCATAGTTGTTACTGTCCTTATACACACCTACAAACGTGGAGAAGTCTCAAACCCACTTGGTGTGTCCTTGGAGGCACAAGCCTAAATCCAGACCCACTGTCACCTCGATCAAGACTTCTTTCGTCTAGGCTCACACCTAGGGAATCCAAGGGGGGTAGACCCTATTTAACTATGTTAAGTTTTAATTAATGATCTAGGAGTTAATTTAGTTTTTTATTAGGGAGACCCAACCCAATGACAAGTAGACAAATGCAAATGCAACTTTGAATGACAGACAAACCTTTTATTTAGCAATACAACAAATAGACCAGTGCCTAAAATATACCCAAATTTTACTTATACAGAAGTGCACAAAACATACATTTAGAAAAGAAAATAAAACATGAAATATTTGCACAATGAATCAAATAATGAAACAACTATTTCCAAATGAATAAAGAATTCTTTCAACCCAAAAACAATGATGCATCAATACATATAAATATCCACAATGAAAGATATTGTTGAAAAGTAAATAACTTGAAATTAAATATTGCTTGGAAAGTAAATTGATTGAAAATAAAATTGCACAACTTGGAAAGAAAGATTGCTTTGAAAGATAAACTTGAGATACCAATGTTGTGAAAGTTGTGTTGGTTGATTTTATCAAATTTTAGGTCTCTCTTGAATTAGGGGGAATTAAGTGTGATAGATACAAGCCTAAACTATGTGACTACCCTAAATCCCTATCCCTTCAACCAAAAGGAAGTGTTGGGTGCTCAAGAAGAAGGACAAAAAAGGTCCTTCCCTCGCTCCACAGGTCAAATATAGAATGCTTGGGTGCTCAAGCAAGGAGGATACATAGTGTCGTGAAGTCGTCCTCGACTTCAACCCCTTGTAGCCTTCCAAGACACCCCTTTTGGTGGTAGAAGCAATAAACAAATTGAGTGCCTAATTAATCTAGCCACACACACCTTTTTCCCTTTCTTAGTTACCCAAGATCAACAAAGTGGCAAGGGGAGGAAATACGGGGCAAAAGGCGGGGCACAAATTCAATTACTTCCCAAATAATAAATTAATTACACTTGCCTTCACGATATTGCATGGATGGCTAGGCCAATCTATTTGCAAGGTGTGGGAGAAAATTAAAGTTTGAAATAACTTAGAAATAAAATATAACAATGCCTAGACACACAACTTTTCATTAAGGACAAAAGTGGGCAAAAAACAAGTAACTTTGCAACCTCACAACAATGACACAATGTGGAGGAAAAGCCTGCTGATTTTGTTCCAAGGTGGGTGAAAAATAATAACTTAAATGAAAGACTTAAACTGGCCACACAACCTTTTCTTTATGGGAGAGGTGGGGAAACAATGAAATGTAAAAACATAAAATTCAAATCTAATCTAGCCTTCACGGTTTTGCATGGATGGTTATTCCAATCTCTTTGCAAGGTGTGGGTAAACTAAAGCTAAATTACAATATTATATTTTTTAATTTAGACAAGAGAATGCAAGCCCAAGAGACTCTCTTGGGCTGCTTACAATGTAAAGGAAGATGAGAAATGAAAGGGGGTTTGGTACCCAAACTCTTGGAGGCTTCCTTGAGTGTTTTTTGGGCCAAATTTGAGTAGCACTTCCCCTTGACCTGGCGAGAACCTGCATAAAACAACAAGCTATGCTTCTTGGAAAATGCTACAAAACAATTTTAGAATTAATTAATTTACGTTAGTACATGAACATAAATTAAAAGGAAAATTTCTAAACATAAAAAGGTTGTTTAAATGACTATTTCAGACCATAAAATATGCTACAATGTAAAAGGAAAAGAGGGAGATGAGAACAAAAATATAAATGAAGCCTTGAATGGTTGAATGGGTGAATTTCTAGATCTGAAATTCACTCCTCCAAACCCTTTAGTGACTTGCAAATGAGTATTTTCTTGCTATACAATACAACAAGGAGGTGAATGCATCAAATAAGTTTTCAAAATACTTTCCAAACTTGAAAGAAACAATCACAAAACTAATAGCAATACTACTACAAATTATTCCCAAGCAAAATACTTTGCTTGGGTCTCCAAGTTAAACTAATGAAGCAAGAAATACAAGAAATGAAATGCAGCAATATCACCTCACAAGAAAACCATAAACAACATCAAGAAGACTCCCAATGCACACCATAGATCCTCCAAAGCTTCCTTTATTATTCAGAAAATGTTGTTGCAAATACTTGCAACAAGATTTACAATGAGAGAATGGGAAAAAGAGAGAAGAGAGTGGGAGAGATTTGGGCAGCATAGACTTTCTCTGAGAATAGATTAAGAAATGAGGAGGGGTAGGCATTAATTTATACTTGGGAGAGAGGAAAGACCCCTCTTGAATGAGCTTCAAGTGGCATTCATCCAAGGGAAAGAGGATAAAGTCAAGGAGGGCACACTTTTAGGGTTTTGGTAGTGAGTAGGGTTTGAGGGGTGAGAGGGGAAGGGGAAAAACACATTTTCCTTTCATCAAACATGAAGTTAGACTCAAGCGGGCGCACTTAGGGTTTTGGCTTCCCTCTCACTTTATTTTTTTTATTTTAACCAAGTAGATGAGCAAGGGGGTGCACTTTTCACTAGGGAGTGACCACTTTAAGTTGTTGGCTTAGCAAAGGGGGGGTATTTTAAGTGGAAAATCACTTTTCCAACTTAGGAAAAAGGTTAGGAAAACTTTTCCACTCTCTCTCATGACTTAGTCATTTTTAACAATTTTTGGTTTTTTTACCTTAGCCAATTAAATGGTGACTTTTGATTGACTTGGACTCCTCATGGACAATGACCTAACAAAACTTGTCCAATTGAGTTGAAACTTGGTACAAGAGTGTAGGGGGTCATATGACATTTGTTTTGAGTACCCAAACCCCTATACAAAATCCCCAAGGACCACATTTTTACATTTTACATAAAAAATAATTAAAATTTTCATTAAATGGAAAATTTTAATAAATAATAATAAAAAAAAATATCAAAACTTAAGGGAATTCCGCAAGACTCTAGGAAATGTCTAGCATGGTCATTTACAACATTCCTAAACCTTAGTCACCCCTTGGGATCGATCATTAGAATGCCTTTCACCACTTTGGAGGATTATTGTGAGTGAAAAACTCAAGGATAATTAAAATGGCATGTTAGGCCAGATTAATTACCCAAGCAAAAAAAACACTCAATGAAAGGACTTCCCTAATGATAAAGTCCTAAGAAACTAACTAAAAAAATTGACTCATGCTGATCTATTACATTATTAGCCCACGCAGGGGAGCGGACATTTCGATTACATAGAAAGATGTGTTGGGGGGGAAGTTTTCCCTGCTAAGCCATAAGTCTTCAAAATATGTTGCACCATACAATACATAGCTTCATGGTACATGACGTTGACCCCTAGTTGAAATAGGTGGTCAACAATAATGATGACACTTGTGTGGATTCAAATGTGTTAGCACCTCATATGAGGTCATCCATGGGGGATATTGTTCTTCCCATGGTGATGAGCGTGACAAAGTTCTTATCTTATCATACATTTATGTTAGACATTACACAGGAGGATATCAGTGACATTCTGGAGGTGGTAGAGGAGACTTGTGTAATATTGGAACACAAGGGACATATGGATCTACAGACCCAGGAGGAGAGGCATGGCTTGGAGCCAGTTGACTATATGCATACCTATCAATATGAGGAGGGAGAGTCACCTCTTTTGGGGAGTCTATTGTTAGACCAGATTGTGGATACTGACAGTTTGATGGGATACTCACTTCCAGGACTATTCTACAGTGATGAGGATGCACTCCTTATTGGTCGGGATTACCATATCTCATGTCTGGACACCTATGTATGGGATCCAGGTGCAGATGACATTAGTATAGTTAGAACACAGGAGGATATAACTTCCCATACATGATATAATGTGATTCAGATGGGGGTATCAGTTGGTGATGATGTGCAGTGGCATACAGGAGGACTCAGTAGCATAGTGGACAATGGGCAGTTTCGTGTCTTATCTTTTAAGTAGTGTGTTGTTGAGGATGCCATTGTTGACACTAGCAGTGAGAGGCATGAGGTAGCACCTCAACAGGATTGTGATCAGGAGTCATGACACTTGACAGGGCAGTTGAGAGTCAGTGAGGACATGATCATCGCAGCCACTAGATGCATTGATGATACACACGCATTGGGGGTAGGTTATTGTTGGAGGGCCTCGATGGCACATGATAGTTTATATGGGGGACTTACCATTGATGAATTTTATACACTCAGGGAGAGAGTGACTATGATGAGGGTCGACTACCAACAATTGTTGATGGATAGAGATTACATGTTGGAGGTTGGTGAGATGTATCATAGGGAACTGAGGGAGAAGGATATTGAGGTGGATCGACTCACTCATGATTTGGTGAGCACACATGGATTCTTGGAAGGTGCACAGAAAACCCTTCAAGAATCAGGGTCCATATTAGAGAAGCTCCTTGATGAGACTAGTCGGGGATCCACTACATCTATCTCAGGAGAGAGCCATATGTTTACTTCAACTACTTCACCAGAGGATGTTGGTGGGTTGGTAGAGGAGCACTAGTTGATGGAGGTGTGTGAGGGACACCTAGGATCACTGATGGATATGGAGAGATGTGACCAGGAGATGTTGGAGGATATCTATGTGTCACAGGGACCACCATTCATGAGGGGTTATGAGATAGTTGGTTTTACATATACACTTAGGGATTCCAGAGACAGGGGTAATTATGAAGACACTTCCATTGGTGTTTCGGGATTGGATGACATCCATATAGAGGTTGATCCAATAGTAAACCTTGGATACATGATGACACAAGAGCATGCAGAGGTGTAAAGTGAGATTCACGGAGATGCATTGGATTGCAGGGAGAAGACACACTTAGTGGAGGATGAAGATTCCTCTTCCTTCCAGCAATACATAGTTCTAGGAGATCACCTTTCCAGTAGCAACATCTATATGAGTGATGATGGAGGGAGAGTGATTGACCAATAGTTTGTGGAGTTATATATTGTTTTACCCGATGGTTGGAGTTTAGTGATGAGTACATGTGATTATTCACCATGGGTACCAATGGATGAGCTTTTGGTCAAGTCCTTCGGATTGACGAAAGCATATGATACTTCCTAGGCCTACAGACGATTGGAGTTATTTATGTTATCCTTTCTTGATATTTTCATCAGTGACAACAACACAGAGGGAGATATACAATACCAAGGGACATGGAGAGTTGATAGGCAGAGACCTCCTGACATGAGTGAATTTATTACATACAATAGGATAGGTGAGGATCATCAAAGACAAATAGTTGAGGCTTTGGGCATGATGGAGAGTATCTTAGGCCATGGGACAGAGGATATCTCAGAGGTTGATACAGATTCTGATTCTAATGGGGATGAGGATGGAGGGATTTCGACAGTTATCAGTATGGCACATCAACAGTTAGTGGGGATTGGAAGTGACGAACTTCCAAATTTTCCATGGGATCCAGGAGTCCATATGGTCATTAGTTTGCTTCATCTTATGATGGTCCGGGTTGCGCCAGAGAGAAGCATACTTCACTCTTGGATTATTTTGAGAGGGCTTGTTGGGATTTGTTCTATGTGGCAAGAAAGGTTCTCCTTGTTGATACTTGTGATCGAGTATGGTGATGGATAGGAATATTTTGGTTCCACGAGGATACCTTTACATGTTCAACTTCTTGATAGTAGGCCTAATTATCACAGGTATTTTAGCATGAGGATCCAGTAGTGGGGGATCCAGTATGTATATGTTGGACAAAAAGTCATGATCAGAGTAGTGCAACATCAACGTGATGGTCCCTTTCATGGATTAGCATGGGACCCTGGGATTACAGGGCTGGGCATTTCATTGACTGATGGAGGCGAGTGGATCTTTATAGGGGAAAATCACTTTGATTTTCCATTGAGATTAAATTTGGGGGGAGCACATCACTTGTTGGTGATTCATTGAGGTCTGGTAGTACCTCACTATGGTAGCAACACGTTCAGCCGATGGAGGTCGTGTTGGGTTTGGTATGGTCTTGGAGGTCAGACTCATTTCGGGTGGAGGCCGTGTGTTATTTGCAGGAGACTCATGGTGTTGATATCTTACAGGACTATACTTCACAAGGCATTGCAGTTCACATCTTGATAGGGGATCCAGGGATTGGAGAGATAGGTATTCTAGAGTTTGATGGGGTTGAGATATGAGTAGAGTGGTTGCTTGGGGAGTTGACCAAGGATCAGGTACACACGATCATTCTACTCATTAGGAGCATTTGGGTATCATGTATGGTGATCACTTGGAGGGGCCATATCTTGAGGAGGGATTACTACAGATCACATAAGTGGATATGGGATCCTGGTATCACATACATATTGATTCAGTTACTTCTTGAGGACAAGTAATATTCTAGCAGGGAGGACTGTAATGTCCCCATTTTTGGACATTATTATGTTACAGAGTATTATGCTTACCAGAGTAGTCAGATGGGGGTGACAGGGAATTCATGAGATATTGAGGGGTTTTATTGGGCCCGACTTGCATCCTTCATCATATTTCATCATCAAGATCCATTCAACACAGATTGGCTTTGGTTTCATTGCATTCCGACGATTTTTGTAATTTTGAGTTATTATGAGTCATATTTTAATTAATTTCACTAAGAAGGTCATATTGGGCATAATACTTGGAGAAACCTCTTACTGTAATATCTCATCGGAATTGGGAGGAATAGAAATACAGGGTTAGATGATGAGAAGTGATTTTTAGTGGCTGAAGAAGCCATAGGGATGAATAAATCACTTTTTAGAGGCAAAAAGGCCAATTAATTAATAAAGTGATTTAATTAAAAAATAATAAAAGTAAAGTAAAAGTCACTTGGAGGGAAAAAGGTGAACAGGGGGGATAAAAGAGAGACAGGGGCCCCTATTCTCTCATTATGTTGAGTATCATTTTGATGTCTGGCTTCTTTCTAGAGAGGCCATGATACTTGGGGGTTTTGAGGGTTTTGACTGAAAAAACTCTAGAGATCAGCTCGGTGGTGAAATATCCCACCTTTCCTGATTCAATCTTGTCCAAGGAGGTGAAATATTCCTCCCTCACCATTATATATCAGTTCATATTTGTCTCAGTTAGTCATTGTATAAGAAGGGCTCAGATTGCATGAGCTTCCAGCACATTGGGTGCACCATCTGAAGGAGGAAACACTAGATTTGTCTTGTGGAGGTCAGATCTTCAGGGAAAGGTTCTTCAGAAGTGATTTCCATCTCCCTAGCATCCTTTTACATCAGTTGTTGAAGGGTTTTATCTTGCATAATTATTTATTTCTTCAGGAGGGTGCATTAGTCGAAGGAGGGCACAATATTTCTTTAGGAGGACGTGAGATAGAGGGTTTGCTCAGAGTGTTTGACCCCAAACTTGTTCCATGAGTTATCTATTGGTATCGATCTATATTTTTATAGTATTTACAAGAGATTTGGAGGACATCTTAAAGGAGGAAAAAATCTTAGTCTATTATAGCCAATGAGGGCGCATTTTGCTAGAGAAGATAATCACCTATAGCAAGGAAAAATGTTGGAACATGGAGATCTTATGTATTCATCTTGGGAGGGATTTTGGAAGCCAATGTCTTCATATTCTATTGTATGTTGGAGGTGTTATAGCACAAGTTTTAGGTTGGGAAAGTCCCAACCCAATCACAAAACAAGTGCTACAACTTGGGAATCCTACACCCAATGTCACCTCGATGTAGTTCTCGTGCTTCAAGGGTGACTAGGTCACTCTTGGGAGGCGATACCGGTGACCCTAGGGGCATGGAGATGGAGGGAAATGGAAGTGAATCCCCTATAGGTCAAGTTTAAGTGGAATCAAAGGTATTAAGAGATGTCTTGTAAGTTAGGTAATTGTTGCCCCACAGGTATAGTATTTCTAAGGATGATTGTACCTACCTGAGACACAAGAAAAGACACTTTGCAATGATATATGTTAGTTGGATCAACAAGTTAATCTTGTTGTACCTAATTTGCAGGAGTAGATGACAGTTTATATCATCAAATAAAACATCTAAATCAACATGCAAATATCTAAACTAGTTAAGTAAATTAGCATTAAGATTAGCAGTGAATATAGGCTAAAAAATGGCACTTAAGAAGCAAGATAAGATGGTTGTTGTAAATATGTTTTTTCTGTAGAAAATTGCAGCCTTATGATTGTAGCATTCAATGGAATACAACAGAAAAATCAACCACACAAAAGTGCCAAGAACTATCCCAAAATTTGTGACCTAGTTAGTAGAGTAAGTGAGGAAAATTAGAGAGCTATTCTAGGGTTAGTTTAGGATTTATGAGAGTGTTAGTGGCTAGGGTTATGCAACCCTAATGGATGTAGGTTAAAGTTTATAACAACAATTAGAGTATTGGGAGAGAGGGGACACCATAGTGGGGAAAGACTCCTCTCAATGAGGAATGTTATCCCCATTTTGTAGATAACTAAGGAGATGATGTCTCGAGGCCCTCAAGTTGCAGATATGGAGTGTTGAGAGACTACATGACCAACAATATCCTGTGAACAGATGGAAAACCCACTCACCACCATAGATGGTCACATGTTTTCATATGGCATCCACCACACCAGTTGGCTTTCGGAAGGAAGAGGGCCTTGCTCCATGAGGTACAAGTCAATATTATGGTGAGCATCATTCCAATATTCAAGCCATTTGGTATGTTGTATCTTAGATTGCTCTAGATTTCATGATATGTTCTTGGACATTATGCTTTTTTCCCTGCTTCACCTTGGAGGTTGGCATTGTTCCCTAGTAAGTGGTTTTCCTTAGGGATGGGTTTAATACTGGGAACTCTCTTGATGAGCCATCGTACCATTCCCAACCATACTTACTACTTTCCATCATTGTTCTCCTTTGTTTCCTTATCTCTTGGGATTTTAGGGTGTATTGACCCAAGAAGGGGTTGCCCCTCATTCTATGGGAACAAGGGGATAAAGGCCCAGAGGGGTTGGTGTTGGGTAAAAATAAAAATCCTTAAATAAACCTTCTAGATGCTTCTCCCAAGGATCACCCAAGAAAGAAATAAAATGCTTATATTTGAATAAAGGGAACCCACAATATAATAAACAAATGCTTAAAATGTTAGTTGAAGGATAGGAGGTCTCATCATGAGCCAACCTATCATGTCCATGGATATCTAGTGGTATGAAATTATCATCATCTTGTCACCAAACCAGGGAAGTGACTCTTAGTTGCATGGCTGAGAGAAAGGGGGTCTCATCACGATCCAACCTTCTCATTTTCATTAGGTATTTGTGGGTGACATTGCCACCACCTAGTCACCACGCCAGGGCAATGACCTTCAATCTCTCCTTGTGTTATTATGAAATAAAATATAAAGAAATAAATATAAAAGGCAAATGATGGGCTTGGAAAAAGTGCATTTCAGACGAAGGTACCACATACCCTCTACCAAGGCACCCATGAATGAGACACTATGACCCCTAGTATGTCATGATCCCTATGCCCATTGAGTCTTGACCACCATACACCTCATACACTTTACATGGCTTAGAGATGGACCTCTTGGAAGCTCTCCTTGACCTAGGGAAAAATCTACCCAATAGGACACCTTGTCAAACCTCCCATACTTAAGCTTGACAAGTCGCATAGTGTATTTGAGTTGTTAATTGTTTGATATGGTGATGTTTGATGCACATGCTTGGATTGCTTATTTATTGATTGGATTAACTTATCGTGATGTTATGACTTAAGATCCTTGGAGGGCATTTTTATTTGTCTTTGCAGGACCTAGTTGGTGGACAATTTTGGGAGAGAAAGCCTAGCTTGGGCTTCCATGGGGACACAATCCCACAGGTTGGATGTTAAGGGCCCGCATGCCGGATGAGAGATATCAAACTTGGAAGGCCTCAAAGATGACTTGGAAAACATAGCCTAGCCCCCACATGCCAAACATTTTGCCTAGGAGAGGCAAAGTGTCACTTCTAGAGACATGGCATCACCTAGGGGGTTAGGGCTTGGTGGTGAGGTGCCACTCATTTACACATGGACGTTTGATGAGGAGAAGGGTCTTCACCACGATATGAGTGCCTATATGCTTGACACATGGCCTTTGGAGGCCCATCCATGCTTCTCCAACACCAACGACTTCCTCAAAGTGGAAAAACGTCCCCTAAAGAGGTGACGTCCTCATAAATTAGGGTTTAATTTGTGCAAAAGATAAAATTTTAAGTGATTGTTTAATATTACTTTGTTAAGGGGGAAAGATTAGGGTTGTTGACCCCTAATATTGTGTTTTACTCCTTATTTTGTGGACAAGCTTTGTTATCTAAGTTTTGTATAAATAGATATCATAAGATCTCATTTTAAAACATAACTCTCCATCTTGTGAGATATTTGGTTTGAACTTTTCGGCCCTCTTAGCTATTTTATACCTTGTGAACTTGTGTATGGCTACACTTATGAATGGTTGATCGAAGGAGTGATGTGCTAGCCTTGGAAGGCAATTCTATTGGTATTGTGGTGGATTATCTTAGCATATTTCCTTGAATTGGTATGGTTTTTACTTTCTTTCTATCATTTGTTTTAAGTCAAGGTTATTGTGCTAGGAACTAGGTGGGAAGTATAAGGGCATACACCCCCACCTTAGTCTTCATCACTTTATGCTTCATCTTATTGTTTATACAAGGGTTTAAAAAGAGAAGTATAATGGCATACACCCTCTTAGCCTAAACACTAGCCTAGAGAAACTTTCCTTGGGAAGTAAAAGGGCTTAAACCCCCAAGGAGGTAGCTTCTATAAGCTCCTTTGACTCCATTAACCCAATAGTAAAGGCACTAGTCATAATATTTTTTGCATTGGAGATATAAAATCATTGCCTTGGGAAATGTAATTTTTTACCTTTTGAAATTTCTCTTGCTTGAAGTTCATTTGTCTCATCGAGAGGAGTTTTCCCCCACTAGGGTGGCCCCTCTCTCCCAATACTCTAATTTTTGTTATCAACCTTAACCTACAACCATTAGGGATACATAACCCTAGCTACTAACACTCTCATAACTCCTAAACTAACCCTAGACAAGCTCTCTAACTTTGCTCATTTACTCTACTAACTAGGGTGCATATTTTGAGCTAGTTCTTGGCAACTTTTCATGGTTGATTTTGTTGTTGTTTGCCACTAAATGCTACAGACATAAGGCTAAATTTTTCTGCAGAAAACACATGTTACAACAACCATCTTATCTAGCTTCTTAAGTGTCGTGTTTCAGCCTATGTTCATTGTTAAATTTAATGTTGATTTACTTAACTAATCTAGATCTTTATATGTTGATTTTAGATGTTTTATTTGCTAATATAAGTCGATATCTACTGCTGAAAAATAGGGAAAAAAAGCTTAAATTGTTGACCCAACTAACATCTATCATTGCAAAGTGTGTTCTCTTGTGTCTTGGGTAGGTACAATCACTCAAAGAAGTATTATAGTTATGGGGCAACCATTACTTGACTTGCAAGGTGTCTCTCCCTACCTTTAATTCCACTTAGAATTGACCTCTAGGGGATTTACTTCCACTTCCCTCCATCTCCATCTCAATCCCCCTAGGGTCACCAGGATTGCCTCCCTAGAGTGACCTATTCATCCTTGAAGTGTGGGACCTACATCGAGGTGACATTGGGTGTAGGATTCCCAAGTTGTAGCACTTGTTCCGTGGTTGGGTTGGGATTTTACCAACCTACAACTTGTGCTATAACATTTTGGCTCCATTGTCATGGAGGATTTTGAATCCTCTTCGTGCCCTAATGACACTTTGATAAGCTATCCCAAATACTTTCCATTAACTTTCCTGGTGACTCCACCCAAGGGACGCTCCCTTTCCATCTTTCTTGATGAGTTAATTTTGAAACTCATCTGGCAACTCCACCTTCCCGGAACCCTTCCTTTCCCTTTTTCTCCCTTTCCATCCTTTGATGAGTCTTGATCTCATTTGGAAACTCCATTAAGGTGTCCTTTCAGTCAATGGAAATATGGCACCATGGGATGAACCCCCATCCAAAAATTGTTATGCCTCGAAGAAGGAACTTTTACAAATGGAAAAGGAAAAGGCTGCCAATAAAGTTGTTGAGGAAATTTTGAATCTCATAAGAGACTTTTTTCCTGTCCTTTACGATGAATAAATATTCGAAGAATAGACATATGAAGAAAGTCATCAAGAAGAGAACACAATGAGTTGTGACCCTTTTGAAGACCTTGATGATGCTTTATTCCATGACCTTGAAAGTGAAGAAGTATCGGAGGAAACCTTGGATATGACAGATCCCCTTGAAAAAAAGAAAGCAAAGAACTATGCACTCAGAATCAAGCCTCTTGTGATGAAGAGGCGATGGAGGGGCTTTTCTATAAAAATAAAGAAGAATTATGATAAAGCGCAACATATTGAGGCACCGCTATCTTTGATCCTGCTTGATGAAGGAAAGATTGTCCAACCTTGTTTACCTCCTAATGTTGAAGAAGTGATCAGTCTTGATGAATAATAATTTGAAGGTCCAATTGAGTACGTCCATGCCTCTTCTCCTCCTCCACAAAAACATAAAAAAATGGTCAATTTCAGTCATATTAATGGTATTATGAAAGTACCTTTCGATATGGTTGATGAGCCTATAGACACTTTCATAGATACTGGCAGATGCAAATGGGATCTTAGTTGTCTCAAATTTGATAGAGACCCCATTTATGACATTGAGGGTAGATATCAAGCAGAGAGGGTGTCATCATCAGAGGAGTGGTCCTCATACATATATGATTCAAATGTTTGGCTACCTGGTGATGATATGGTTACATATTTTTTCCGCCCCTTTGAGGATGACTTGTCAAAACATACTTAGAGTGATCTTCAGTCATCCTTTGGTACATACCCTTTTGAGGATGCAGATTTGTTTTATGAGGACTTCCAACCGTTGTGCTCAGATGTTGAGGAATATCAAGACGTGGCCACCTCAGAGCAGTAAAAGGTTCATTCTTCAAAGCGAAAGTATTTTCATATTGGGGATTTCCAAGGATATTCATAAGGGAAGAGGCAGTGTTTTTCTACACCTAAGATTGTTCCCTACCTCTTACCCTCTTCTCCAAGAGACCATGCAATATTCTTTTGATCTCTCATTTCCTCTCAGTGATCGAAAAGTAGTGAGTCTTTGTGTGTGGATGAAGATGAGCCTTATTCTACATACAATATCGCCCTTCAAACATGGATTGATCAGTCTTGTGGCTACACTTTCAGGAAGGATGATGGTTTCTCTTTCTAGTAGGATTTCCTCCCTCCCACCCATCTTCATGAGTTTTATTTCATGATTGATTATATGTGGATTTATACTCATGATTATTATGTGCTTGAATTATCTTTGTTGTATTATATGATTAAGCACAGGGGAAGGTACTTTGATGAGATGATCAAATGGTTACATTGGTTGTATGATTTCACCTGGCATCATCCAACATGTGATATTCAGGGCCCCAAGGCCCCATGTAAGTAGGTAAGTCATTTTGATTCCCTGCATTTGCATATTGATTGCTCATATTAGTTTAAATGCATTTCATTTTCATTTTTCTCTACTTGCATATTGATTTCATGCTTAGTTTAGAAAATTTTGAAAAAATGTCAAAATTTTCTTTTTCTAGTTCAGTGGGTTTTGATTATGATCATATGAGAGAAAGGATGAGTAGGCCATCCTGCACTTGAAAGTTTGATGTTTTCTTGCAATAATAGGTCTACTAGGAGATGATGGGGTTCTCATGCACTTTACGGCAAGCACATGTTCCTAAGTAGGAGTCAAATGTTATCCCCATTTTGTGGATAACTAAGGATATGATGTCTCGAGGCCCTCTGGTTAGAGATATGGAGTGACGAGAGACTACATGACCAAAAGTACCCTTTGCACAGATGGAAAACCCACTCACCACCACATATGGTCACATGTTTGTAGATGGAATCCACCACACCAGGTGGCTTCCAGAAGGAAGTGGGCCTTTCTCCATGAGGTACAAGTCAGTATTATGGTGAGCATCATTTCAATATTCAAGCCATTTGATGGTGTTGTATCTTATATTTCTCTAGATTTCATGATATGTGCTTGTACATTATGCCTTTTTCCCTGCTTCACCTTGGAGGATGGCATTGTGCCCTAGTAAGTGGTTTTCCTTAGGGATGGGTTTACTACTGGGAACTCCCTTGATGAGCCATTGTACCATTCCCATCCACATTTACCACTTTCCATCATTGTTCTCCTTTGTTTCCTTATCTCTTGGGATTTTAGGGTGTATTGACCCAAGAAGGGGTTGTCCTTAGTTCTATGGGAAGAAGGGGATAAATGCCTAGAGGGGTTGGTGTTGCGTAAAAGATAAAATGTTGCAAATACTA
>ML811682.1:151519-185343 GCA_009831015.1 Picea engelmannii | reverse complement strand
GACAACTACACAGATAAATCAGTTCTTACCAGTCTTTTTTTGTTCTATAAGTCTGATCTTCTTCAAACTATTCTGCAATTCTTCTCTTCCTCTGTCTGTTCAGCAGGTCTGCTCTGCATCAACTTTTTCTGTCATTCTGCTCTACTTCAACTTGCTCTGTTATTCTTCTCTGCATTTAATCTCACTTTTCACATATGTTCAATTTCATTCTGCACATACTCTCCTTTTTCTTTTCTTACAGTTTCATTCTTTTTCCTCCAGAACAACCAACCTTACACAATCTGTCTCATCTTCTTTTATGCATACCTTCCCGACGGTTCAACTTCGCCTTCCCTCAGCCGAAACAAGAACACCTGTCCTAGCAACTGAAACGCTAACCGATTCGTCATCATGAGTCTGTTTCTCTTAACAGATTCATAACTGAAGCGTTAATGTGTGAGAAAGAACAGTAACCCTTCGATCAATACTTGATCCAACGATTCAGATCCAATCGAGATTTCACACATCGCGATTTCGGCATTCTTGGCGTTCATAGTTTTTGTCACTTACCAATCCCAATCCCCGAAACTCCATGAAGAAGTCAGATCAACGGTCCAGATCATTTCTTGATCTGACGGCTGCAAATACATCGTGACTTCGCATATCGCGATTTCGCAATTCATGTTGCAATCCTTACCATATCCCGATTTGCGAAACTCCGATATGGTATAAGATCAACGGTCTAGATCTGAGCTTGACTTGATGGCTACGATTGAAGCGCGATATCGCATATCGCGATTTTGGGATTTCTGTTGCATTGTGTTCTTGTCTCCTTGAATTCGCGATCCCCGAAACTCCGATACGGGTTGTGATCAATGGTCTTGGTCATTTCTGTATCTGACGGTCCAGATTCAATCGTGATTTCGCATATCGCGAAATCAGGGTTTTTGTTGCATTATGTTCTTGCCCTTTTGAATTCGTGATCCCCGAAACTCCGATACGAGCTGTGATCAATGGTCCTGATCATTTCTGGATCTGACGGTCCAGATTCAATCGCGATTTCACATATCGTGAAATCAGGGGTTTTGTTGCATTGTGTTCTTGTCCTTTTGAATTCACGATCCCCAAAACTCCGATACGAGCTGTGATCAACGGTCCTGATCTCATTCTTGATTCAATGGCTGCGATTGAATCGCGATATCGCATATCGCGAAATCGGAGTTTTTGATGTCAAGTGACTTTGTCATTTCAAAGTCCCGATCCCCGATACTCCATGCAGAGAATCAACGGTCCAGATCACTTCTAACTTTAACGACTAGGATTAAGTCGCGAAATCGCATATCACGATTTCGGGGTTCTTGATGTCAAGTGATTTTGGCATGTCAAAGTCCCGATCCCCGATACTCTGATGAAGCCTCCTGTCGAGTTTCTCCCGGTGGCGCCCGATTGCTGCAACGCGTCCTTCCAAATGGACGGTCCCGATTATGTCGGGATTTCGAGACTTTCAATGTCCCGGTTCTCACGACCTTGAGAACTCCGATCTCCCGATGGCTGATATCCCGATGACAACTCCTCGTGTCGAGACTTCTCTTCTTGCTCCCGAGGCTTATCTCCCTCGCAGCTTCTGCAGATCTGACGACTGTCGGCGACCCTGCACCAAATCTAACGGCTCTCGTTCTTTCGGGAGATTTGAATGGGATCCAATGGTCACTGACTCTTCTCCTCCCGATTATTGTTGCGCTGCTATTCATTGTTGTTGTACTCAAGCCATCACTACAACCACAACTGTACTTGCCATCAATGACAACCATTCGCTGATTCCCTGTCTGTTGCCAACACGCATTCGTTGTCTGTTGCCAACATGCATTCGTTGTCTGTGCAATATTTGCCAACATAAAATCCTTATATAAACCTTCAAAATGCTTCGCCTAGGGATCACCCAAGAAAGCAATAAAATGTTTATCTTTGAATAAATGGGATCCACAATATAATAAACAAATGCTTAAAAGGTTAGTTGAAGGATAGGGCATCTCATCACGAGCTGACCTATCATGTCCATGGATATCTAGTGGTATGACATTGTCATCATCTAGTCACCAAACCAGGGCAGTGACCTTTAATATCTCCTTGTGCTATTAAAAGACAAATGATGGGCTTGAAAAAAGTGCATTGTGGATGAAGGTACCACACACCCTCTACAAAGGCACCCATGAATGAGACACTATGACCCCTAGTATGTCATGAGCCATATGCCCATTGAGTCTTGACCCCCATACACCTCATACACTTTACATGGCTTAAATAGGGACCGCTTGGAAGCTCTCCTTGAACTAGGGCAAGATCTACCCAATATGACACCTCTTGAAAGCTCTGCTTGACAAGTCGCATAGTGTCTTTGAGCTGTTAATTGTTTGATATGGTGATATTTGATGCACATGCTTGGATGGCTTATTTATTGATTGGATTAACTTATCATGATGTTGTGACTTGATATCCTTGGAGGGCATGTTCATTTGTCTTTGCAAGACCTAGTTGGTGGACAGTTTTGGGAGAACAAGCCTAGCTTGGGCTTCCATGGGGATACAAGCCCACAGGTTGGATGCCAAGGGCCCGCATGCCGAATGAGAGATGTCAAACTTGGAAGGCCTCAAAGATGACTTGTAAAGCATATCCTATCCCCCACATGCCAAATGTTTTTCTTAGGAGAGGGAAAACGTCACTTCTAGAGACATGATGTCACCTAGGGGGTTAGGGCTTGGTGGTGAGGTGCCACTCATTTACACATGGATGTTTGATGAGGAGAAGGGTATTCACCATGATATGAGTGCCTATATGCTTGAAACATGGCCTTTGGAGGCCCATCCATGCTTCTCCAACAACAATGACTTCCTCAAAGTGGAAAAACGTCCCCTAAATGGATGATGTCCTCCTAAATTAGAGTTAATTTGTGAAAAAGATTAAATTTTAAGTGAATTGTTTAATATTACTTTGTTAAGGGGGCAAGATTATGGTTGTTGACCCCTAATATTGTGTTTTAATCCTTATTTTGTGGACAAGCTATGTTATCTAAATTTTGTATAAATAGATATCATAAGATCTCATTTTAAAACATATTTCTCCCTCTTGTGAGAGACTTGGTCTGAAATTTTCGGCCCTCTTATCTCTTTTATCCCTTGTGTATGGATATACTTATGAATGGTTGATGGAATAAGTGATGCGCTAGACTTGGAAGGCTATTCTATTGCTATTGTGGTGGATTATCTTGGCATCTTTCTTGGAATTGGTATGGTTTTTATTTTCTTGCTATCATTTGTTTCAAATCAAGGTTATTGTGATAGGACCTAGGTGGGAAGTATAAGGGAATACACCCCCACCTTAGTCTTCATTATGTTATGCTTCATCTTATTTTTTAGACAAGGGTTTGCTAAGAGAAGTATAAGGGAATACACCCTCTTAGCCTAAACCGTATCCTAGAGAAACTTGCCTTGGTAAGCAAAAGGGCTTACACCCCCAAGGAGGTAGCTTCTCTAAGCTCCTTTGACTCCATTAACCCAATAGTAAAGGCACTAGTCATACTCTTTTTTGCATTGGATATATAAAATCTTTGCCTTGGGAAACATAATTTTTGACCTTTTGAAAGTTCTCTTGCTTGAAGTTGATTTGTCTCATCGAGAGGAGTTTCCCCCCACTAGGAAATACCCTCTCTCCCAATACTCCAATTTTTTTTATCAACCTTAACCTACAGCCATTATGGTTGCATAACCCTAGCTACTAACACTCCCATAACTCCTAAACTAACCCTAGACTAGCTCTCTAACTTTGCTTATTTACTCTACTAACTAGGGCGAATATTTTGAGCTAGTTCTTGGAAACTTTTCATGGTTGATTTTGTTGTTTTTTTCCACTGAATGATACAACCATAAGGCTAAAATTTTATGCAGAAAACACATGTTACAACAACCATCTTATCTAGCTTCTTAAGTGCCTTGTTTCAACCTATGTTCATTGTTAAATGTAATGTTGATTTACTTAACTAATCTAGATCTTTATATGATGATTTAGATGTTTTATTTGCTAATATAAGCTGATATATACTGATTCAAAATAGGGACAACAAGATTAACTTGTTGATCCAACTAACATCTATCATTGCAAAGTGTGTTCTCTTGTGTCTCGGGCAGGTACAATCACCAGGAGAAGTACTATGGTTGTGGGGCAATGATTACTTGACTTGCAAGGAATATCTTACTACCTTTAATTCCTCTTAGAATTAACCTCTAGGGGATTTAATTCCACTTCCCTCCATCTCCATCTCAATCCCCCTAGGGTCACCAGGATCGCCTCCCTAGAGTGACCTAGTAAACCTTGAAGTGTGGGACCTACATCGAGGTGACATTGGGTGTAGGATTCTCAAGTTGTAGCACTTGTTCCATGGTTTGGTTGGGATTTTCCCAACCTACAACAAAGCAAATCAACTTCAAGCAAGAAAACTTTCAAAAGGTCAAAATTTACGTTTCCCAAGGCAATGATTTTATATCTCTTGTGAAAAAACAAGTATGAATAGTGCCTTTACTATTGGGTTAATAGAGTCAAATAAACAAGATCTATAGAAGCTACCTCCTTGGGGGTGTAAGCATTTTTACTTCCCAAGGAAAGTTTCTCTAGCTAGGGTTTAAGCTAAGAGGGTGTATGCCCTTATACTTCTCTTAGCAAACCCTAGTGGAATCAATGAGATGAAGAAATAAATGATGAAGGATATGGTGGGGGTGTATTACCTTATACTTCCCACCTAGCTCCTATCATAAAAATACTTGAATTGAAAAAATGATAGCATAATAGTGAAAGATCATACCAAGATCAAGAGAAATGCCAAGATAATCCACCATAAGAGCTAAAAAACATCATCCAAGGCTAGCGCTTCCCTCCTCCATCAACCATTCATCAATATAGCCATAAACAAGTGCATAATAGCTAAAAAGAGCCAAGTGTAGCTAAAATTTCAAACCAAATCCTCTCACAAGAGGGAGAGTTATGTTTAAAATGAGACCTTATGATCTTTATTTATACAAATGTCACCAAGGCGACTTATCCACAAATTAAGGAGTAAAACATAAGATTAGAGGTCAACAACCATAATATTTCCCCCTTTCACATAGTAATTCATTTAAAATTCACTTTTTCACATAAGAAAACCCTAATTTTAGAAGGATGTCTCCCCTTTAGGGGACGTTTTGACACTTTGAGGAAGTCGTTTGTGTTGGAGAAGCATAGGTAGGCCCCCAAAGGCCACATGTCAAGCATTTAGATGATCTCACCATGGTGAAGACACTCTTATCTTCAAAACTTCCAAGTGTAAATGAGTGGCACCTCACCACCAAGCCCTAACCCCCCTAGGTGATGTCATGTCCCTAGAAGTGACGTTTTTCCTCTCCTAGGAAAAATGTTTGGCACGTGGGGGATAAGATATGTCGTCCAAGTCATCATTAAGGCCTTCAAAGTCTGATCTTTCTCATCCGTCATGCGGGCCCTTGGCATCTAACCTATGGGCTTGTAGCCCCATGGAATCCCAAGCTAGGCTTGTACCCCCAAAATTGTACACCAACTAGGTCCTGCAAAGACAAATGAGCACGCCCTCCAAGGATCTCAACTCATAAAATCATGATAAGTGAATCCAATAAATAAATAAGCCATCTAAGCATGTGCATGAAAGATCACTATATCATACAATTAATTTCTCAAATACACTATGTGACTTGTCAAGCTTGAATATGGGAGGGTTTATGAGGTGTCCTATTGGGTAGATCTTCCCCTAGGTCAAGGATAGTTTCCAAGAGATCCCTCTCTAATCCATGTAAAGTGGATGAAGTGGTTGGGGTCAAGACTCAATGGGCATAGAGCTCATGACATACAAGAGGTCATAGTGTCTCATTCATGGGTGCCTTTGTAGAGGGTGTGTGGTACCTTTGTCCACAATGCACTTTTTCCAAGCCCATTAATTTCCTTTTATATTTCTTTGTACTTTCTTTCAATATAGCATAAGGATAGATTGAAGGTCGATGCCCTGGCGTGGTGACCAGATGATGGCAATGTCACCCACAAACACCTTGTGGAAATGAGAAGTTTGGCTCGTGATGAGACCCCATTTCTCTTAGCCATGCAACTGAGAGCCATTTCCCTCGTTTAGTGACCATATGATGACAATTTCATACCAACAGATATTTATGGACGTGATAGGTCGACTCGTGATGAGACCTCCTATCCTTCAATTAACCTTTTAAGCATTCTTCATTATATTGTGGGTCACCTTTACTCAAAGATAAACATTTTATTGCTTTCTTGGGTGATCCCTGGGTGAAGCATCTGGAAGGTTTAGATAAGGATTTTATCTTTTACCCAAAATCAACCCCTCTGGCCTTTAGCCCCTTCTTCACATAGAATGAGGGACACCCCCTTCTTGGGTCAAGACACCCTAGAATCCCAAGAGATAAGGAAATGGAGGGGAATAATGATGAAAAGTGGTATGGTAGGGAATGGTATGATGGCTCATCAAGGGAGTTCTTGGTAGAAAAGACATTCCCAAGGGAGACCACTTACTAGGGCACAATGTCAAACACCAAGGTGAAGTAGGGAAAAAGGCATAATGTCCAAGCATATATCATGCAATATAGAGCAATATAAGATACGACATAATCAAATGGCTTGAATATTGAAATGATGCTCCCCAAAATAGTGACTTGTACCTCATGGAGCAAGGCCCACTGCCTTCTAGAAGCGAGCTGGTGTGGTGGGTGCCATTTTCAAACCTATGACCATATGTGGTGGTGAGTGGGTTTTCCATTTGTGAAAAAGGGTATTGTTGGTCATGTAGTCTCTCGACACTCCATATCTGCAACCTGAGGGCCTCGAGACATCATCTCCTTAGTTATTCCCAAAATGTGGATAACATTTGGCTCCTACTTGGGGACATGTGCTCATCGTAGAGTGCATGAGAATCGCAACATCTCCTGGTAGACTTGTGCCTATAAGGAAACATCAAAATATCAAGTGTAGGATGGCCTACTCATCCTTGTTCTCATATGATCAAAACCAATTAAGATAGAAAAAGAAAATTTTGACATTTTTTTTTTAAGTTCTAAACTAAGCATGAAATCAATATGCAAGTAGAGAGAAATGAAAATGAAATGCATCTAAACTAGTATGAGAAATCAAGATGAAAATGAAGGAAATTAAAATGACTTACCTACTTACTTGGGGCCTTTGGGCCCTGAAGATCACATGTTGGATGATGTTAGGTGAAGTCATACAACCAGTGCAACCATTTGATCATCTCATCAAAGTATCTCCCACTGTGATTAATCATATAATACAACAAAGATAAGTTAAGCACATAATGATAATGAGTATAAGCACACATATAATCGATCATGAAATAAAACTCATGAAGATGGGCGTGAGAGAGAAAATCATGTTGGAAAGAGAAACCATCAGCCTGATCATCCCGCCTGAAAGTGTATCCACAAGGCTAATCAATCCATCTCTGAAGGGGGCTACTATATGTAGATGAAGGCTCATCGTCATCCACGCATAAAGACTCACTGCTTGTTGAGGGATGAGAGGAAAAAAAGACATCAGAAGAATACTGCATGGTCTCTTGGAGAAGAGGGTAAGAGGTAAGGAACAGTCTCATGTGTAGAAAAACACCGCCTCTTCCCCTGTGAATCTCCATGGAAATCTCTAAGATGAAAATACTTATGTTTTGAAGAATGAATCTTTGACTTCTCTGAGGTGGCCTTGTCCTAGTATTCATCAAAATATGATCACAATAATTGGAATCCCTCATAAAACAAACCCTCATCCTCAAAAGGGTATGTACCAAAGGATGACTGAGGATCACTCTGAGTATGTTGTGACAAGTCATCCTCAAAGGGGAATAACAAATCTATAACCATATCATCACCAGGACGTCAAGCATTTGAATCATATATGTATGAGGACAACTCCTCTAATGATTAAAACTCAACCCCATATGCCTGAGAGCCACCCTCAATGTCATAAATGGGATCTCTATCAATACTTAAACAACTCACATCCCATCTACGTCTCCCAACCTGTATGAAATCATCAATGTGTTTGTCAACTATATATGAGGGTTGTTCCATGAATTCGTCTTCACCATAGGAGTTGATCACTTCCTCACAAGACTAGATAACTTCATTTTCTTCAAAAGGGAAAGAAGATAACGAAGTCTCGTTCAAGCCTACTGCAAGAGAAACTTCATCGAGATCCTTTGGGCAATTTTCTTCATTTCCAAAGTCATGGAACAAAGCATCATCAAAGTTCTCAAAAGGATTATAACTCATCATGTTCTCTTCTTGATGTGCAGGAGGAGCAGAGGTCTGGATGTCCTCATCAAGTGGAAGAGTAGATACATCATCTTCATCATACCTCTCATCCAAATCTTCTTCATCAAGATCTTTTTCAAGATTTTCTTCATCTGTTTTCTCGTCATCGATCGAAAAACCTTCTCGGCAAAGAGTGTTTTTGAGCTCTTGGAAAGCATCTTGCAAACTTTGAGTAGATGGTTGATATTTCCTGAGAAATTATTCAATGAGATCTATAGAAGAATGGATACTCTTTGGATCACATTAGTGTGGAAGACAATCCTTTTGACTTGATTCCAGTGAAGACACATAAAGTTTCATCAGTACATCTTCATGTAGCACATTTAAGCTCGATGCATACTTCATATAATTCACGACATGGGTGACTGCTAGAGCTGGATCGTCGTCAAATTTGGGGCAACTTGCTCTCCATTCTGTTGGACAATGATTTGGATAGTCAGGGACATTATGAACATCAAGAGAAGGGAACACATTATGGAATGCCCATGGTAAGTCTCATGAGGCCATGGTTCCAACACTCAATTTAATACCTCAATGGAGTTGCTAGATGAGCTCAAGGCTCATTAAGGATGGAAATGGGGAAAAGAGAAAGGTGGGTTTTGGGAAGGTGGAGTCTCCAGATGAGTTTGAAAATGAACTCATCAAGAAGGGTGGAAAGGGAACGTCCCTTGGGTGGAGTCGCTAGGTAAGATAAGGGAAAGGCTTTGGGATAACTTACCAAAGTGTAGTTAGGGTATGAAGAATATTCAAAATATTCCTCGGAAACGATGCCAAAATGTTATAGCGCAAGTTGTAGGTTGGGAAAGACTGACCCAACCACAAAACAAGTGCTACAACTTGGGAATCTTACACCCAATGTCACCTCGATGTAGGTCCCACGCTTCAAGGGTGACTAGGTCACTCTTGGGAGGTGATCTCGGTGACCCTAGGGGAATGAATATGGAGATGGAGGGAAATGGAAGTGAAGCCCCTAGAGGTCAATTTTAAGTGGAATGAAAGGTAGGAAGATATGCCTTGTAATTCAAGTAAGTGTTTCCCCACATGTATAGTATTTCTTCAGATGATTTTACATGCCTGAGACACAAGAACAAATACTTTACAATGCTATATGTTAGTTGGATCAGAAAGTCAAGATTGTTGTCCCTAATTTGCAGCAGTAGATGACAATTTATATCATCAAATAAAACATCTAAATCAACATCCAAAGATCTAAACTAGTTAAGTAAATTAACATCAATATTAACAATGAATATAGGCTAAAAAATGGCACTTAAAAAGAAAGAGAAGATGGTTGTTGTAAATACGTATTTTCTGCAGAAAATTTCAGCCTTATGGATGTATCATTCAATGGCTTACAACAGTAAAATAAACCACACAAAAGTGCAAATAACTAGCCCAAAAGATGTGACCTAGTTAGTAGAGTAAGTGAGGAAAATGAGAGAGCTAGTCTAGGGTTAGTTTAGGAGTTATGAGAGTGTTAGTGTCTAGGGTTATGTAGCGCTAATGGTTGTAGGTTAAATTTTATAACAAAAATTAGAGTATTGGGAGAGAGGGGACTCCCTAGTGTGGGAAGACTCCTCTCAATGAGGCAAATCAACTTCAAGCAAGAAAACTTTCAAAATGTCAAAAATTACATTTCTCAAGGCAATGATTTTTTATCTCCAATGAAAAAAAGAATATGAATACTGCCTTTACTATTGGGTTAATGGAGTTAAATAAAAAAGAGCTAGATACGCTACCTTCTTTGGGGTGTAATCCCTTTTACTTACCAAGCAAAGTTTCTCTATATAGGGTTTAAGCTAAGAGGGTGTATGCCCTTATACTTCTCTTAGAAAACCCTAGAGAAATCAATGAGATGAATCAATAAATGATGAAGGCTATGGTGGGGGTGTATGCCCTTATACTTCCCAACTATCTCCTAGCATAACAATACTTGACTTGAAAAAATGTTAGCATAATAGTAAAAGACCATACCAAGATCAAGAGAAATGCTAAGATAATCCACCACAAGAGCTAGAAAAACATCATCCAAGGCTAGCACCTCATTCCTCCATCAACCATTCATCAATATAGCCATAAACAAGTGCACAAGAGCTAAAAAGAGCCAAGTGTCGGGAAAATTTCAGACCAAGTCCTCTCACAAGAGGGAGAGTTATGTTTAAAATGAGACCTTAAGATCTCTATTTATACAAATGTCACCAAGGTGACTTATCCACAAATTAAGGATTAAAACACAATATTAGGGGTCAACAACCCTAATATTTCCCCCTTTCACAAAGTAATTCATTTAAAATTCACTTTTGCACATAAGAAAACCCTAATTTTAGAAGGATGTCTCCCCTTTAGGGGACGTTTTGCCACTTTGAGGAAGTCGTTGGTGTTGGAGAAGAATAGGTAGGCCTCCAAAGGACACATGTCAATAATATAGATCATCTCATCATGGTGAAGACCCTCTTCTCTTCAAAAATTCCAAGTGTAAATGAGTGGCACCTCCCCACCAATCCCTAACCCTTCTAGGTGACATCATGTTTCTAGAAGTGACATTTTGCCTCTCCTAGGAAAAAAGTTTGGTATGTGGGGGCTAGGATATGTTGTCCAAGTCATCATTAAGGCCTTCCAAGTCCAGTCTTTCTCATTCGACATGCGGGCCCTTGACATCCAACCTGTGATTTTGTAGCCCCGTGGAAGCCCAAGCTAGGCTTGTTCTCCCAAAACTGTCCACCAACTAGGTCCTGTAAAGACAAATCAACACACCCTCCAAGGATATCAACTCATAACATCATGATAAGTGAATCCAATCAATGAATAAACCATCTAAGCTTGTGCATCAAATATCACTATATCAAACAATTAATTTCTCAAAGATACTATGTGACTTATCCAGTTTGAATATGGGAGGTTTGACGAGATGTCCCATTGGGTATATCTTGCCCTAGGTCAAGGAGAGTTTCCAAGAGATCCCTCTCTAAGTCATGTTAATTGGATGAAGTGGTTGGGGTCAAGACTCAATGGGCATAGGGATCATGACATACAAGGGGTCTTAGTGTCTCATTCATGGGTGCCTTTGTAGAGGGTGTGTGGTACCTTTGTCCACAATGCAATTTCTCCAAGCCCATTAATTGCCTTTTATCTTTCTCTGTATTTTCTTTCAATATAGCATAAGGAGAGATCGAAGGTCACTACCCTGGCGTGGTGACCAGATGATGGCAATGTCACCCACAAACACCTAGTGGAAATGAGAAGTTTGTATCGTGATGAGACCCCCTTTCTCTCAACCATGCAACTGAGAGTCATTGCCCTGGTTTGGTGACTATATGATGATAATGTCATACCACTATATATTCATGGACGTGATAGGTCGGCTCATGATGAGACCTCTTATCCTTCAATTAACCTTTTAAGAATTCTTCATTATATTTTGGGTCCCTTTTACTCAAAGATAAGTGTTTTATTGCTTTCTTGGGTGATCCATGGGCGACGCATCTGGAAGGTTTATATAAGGATTTTATCATTTACCCAACATCAACCCCTCTGGGACTTTAGCCCCTTCTTCCCATAGAATGAGAGACAACCCCTTGGGTCAATACACCCTAGAATCCAAAGAGATAAGGAAATGGAGGGGAATACTTATGAAAAGTGGTAAGTATGGTCGGGAACGATATGAAGGATCATCAATGGAGTGTAATGTTCCCAAGCCATTTTTTTCCCGGAAACAATGATTGTTTAACTATTTATTTGTTGTGATTTGTGTGTTTGTAGGTTTACTTCATGAAGTTGCACTTTATAGTTTATGCTTAGAAGATCATTAGATGAAGATATAGATATGAACATATAGCATAAGGAAAAGACAAGATACAACAAGAAACACCAATATAGAACCGATAACTTCAGATCTGACCTTTATTTAGATAATAGAGAGATCCTGATACAATAGATCTGCATATATGGGAGAATACCATAATAATAACCAAGTTGGAATAATAACTACTACAATAATGTCCAAAACTGAAGATAATGGCCTCCAAAGACTCTACAATGAACTCGTGAAAGGCACAAGATTGATTTCTTTCCCTCCAAGAGCTAGATCCAATCCCCCTAGCTGAGTTGCACCCTCCTGGATGGTTGTAGATGTTCAATATTTCAGACTCTCTCCTAGAGACCTCCAAATGCTACCAAAATGGTGGGAACAGTATATCGGAGCAAGACAAACCCCCTGGTGAAGTATCAACATGAATGATGAAGATCTAACCCTCCAAATGGATGAAACCCCTAGCTGAGTTGTGCCCTCCTAGATGGCTATGGATAATCAATATTTCGACCTCCCTCCTAGAGACCTCCAAATGCTACCAAAATGGTTGGAATAGTAGATCGGGGCAAGACAAACCCCCTAGTGAAGTCCCAAGATGAATGATGAATATCTCACGCTCCAAATGGATGAAACATCTTTCTGCAATGTGCCCTCCTTCTCTCCAACTCGTGCCAAGATCTAATAATTCATATGATAGTTAAACCCCCTCCACAATGGGATAGAAAGGATTCCCTAGACCATATAGAGAAAAACCAGAAGTCCTTTAGGCAAAAATGCTTCTCCTCTTCATATATCGAGTTGTTCTTCTTCAGATGGTGTGCCCCCCTTGTTAGAAAACCCTTGAAGCTGCTCACTATCTCTTCCTTACTGATGGATGTGACCTGTACCTACTGTAGAATGGCATGGGAGGAATATTGCACCCCCAGGACCAAGCTTGGATCAAGATAGGTGGAATCTTTCACCATCGAGTTGATCTCTAAGGTTTGTAATCTTAAAACCCTCAAAACGTCCTTGTGCTCAAGAGCCCAATGAAAAAGTAATAATAATCCAGAATGAGTGAGAGATGCACCCTCCTTTTTTTTATACCTCGGTCTAATTCTATGTTGAGTTAGTTAACCTTCTCCTGGGGTTAACTCCTAGCTTTTCCACACATGTTCTTTTTCTTTTCTTCATTATACCTTTTCTCCCAAAGTCAACTTAAAATTATAACACTGTGCTTAGGTAAGTGCTTTGGGGTGTCTTGGTCCCCATGATGCATGAGACTATAGTATAGTGGGGACAACTAGAATACTAAGTCTCTCACAACCTATTTATCAAGAGGTGGGGGACATTACAGTCTCCCCTACTGGAAATTTCTTGCCCACAAGAAATTTCGATCCCGTCTCCTGAATAACCCGTTCACTTTCCCAAGTAGCATCCTCTATAAGTAAGTTCTTCCACCTGATAAAGTATTCCTTGATGCTCCTCTTCCTTAGCCTCTTTTACCTTACTTCTAATACTTCCTCTAGAACTAGTATTAATTGCCCCTCCTCATATAAAGGTGGCAATTCTTCAATAGGATTGGTGTGCTTCCCTATGGCTCTCCTCAAGCATGATACATGAAATGAATTTTATATTTTGTTGCCCTGATGTAGATCAAGTTCATATTCCACGACCCCTACCTTTTTGTTTACCTTGTATGGTCCAAAAAAGTAGGCTTGGATATTTTATGTGCCACTCCTCTTAATATATTCTTGTTTGTATCGTGGTAGCCTCAAGTATACCAAGTCACCAACCTCAAATGTGTGATCCACTCTATGCTTATCTTCTTGTACCTTTTGATGATTTTGTGCCCTTTGTAGGTGGTCTTTAATCTCTCTGAATATATCATGACTCTGTTGAATCCAATCTTGTTCCATAGGAGCTCTACTGTCTCTGAAGACAATCTCCACAAAGGTGAGGGGATCATAGATGTATAAGGCCCTGAAAGGTGACATACCAATAGACATGTGATAGGTGGTGTTGTAACAATACTCTCCCAAATGAAGCCACTTAACCCATGCCTTTTGTTGTCCTGAAACATAGTTCTGAAGGTAACCTTCAACCCATTTTTTGACTAGCTTAGTTTGGCCATCATTTGAGGATGATAGCTAGTACTGGGGATCAAGGTCGTACCTACCAATATGAATATCTCCTGCCAAAAGGTGCTCATGAACCTATTATCCCTGCCACTCACAATGGTTTTGGGTAAACCATGCAACCTGAAGATCTCTCTGAAGGATAAATATGCAACCTATGAAGCACTGAAATCTATGGCAATGGCGAAGAAATGAGAAAATTTGGTTAATCTATCCACAACCACAAAAATGAAATCCTTTCCCTGGACCTTGAGAAATCCATTGATGAAATCCATGGATATAATTTCCCATTTATGCTATGGGATGGGGAGTGGTTGCAGTAAATCGGTTGGATGAGTGTGTTCATCCTTTTTCTTTTGACATGAGTAGCACTCCTTGATGTAGCATGTCGCATCCTCCTTCATGCCTTTCCATGTGAATCTATCCCTTATCTACATGTATGTTTTGACAAACCCTTGATGCCCTACCAATGGTGAATCATGACATTCTTGTAATACTCATCTTTTGAATGATGACTCGAGAACTAGGAAGATTCATCCCTTGTTGTATATGATGTCATCCACAATCCTGAAGTTATCATCATGTACCTTCCCATCCATTAACTCACAAGAAAACATGTTTTTTGAATATTCCAGCAAAAGGTGCGCTTTCCAGTCAATTGAAATGTCTGTCATAGCATAGACTGAGGGTCTTCTAGATAAGGCATCAACCACCACATTATTTTTCCCTTTGAAAAATTCAATTTCAAAGTCATAGGCCTGAATCTTGCTAACCCAATTTTGTTGTCTTTCATTTAAGTCCTTTTGATCCAAAAAGTACTTGAGGCTATTGTGATCTCTCCTCACAACAAATTTGGCCCCAACCAAGTATTGTCTGAATTTATCCAATGCGTGCATGATAGCTAACATCTCCTTTTCATAAATGGTATAGAGAAGTTCAAGACCTCTCAGTTTTTTGCTCTCATAGAAAATGGGGTGCCTATTCTACATGAGTACTTCTCCAATGCCTTCTCCAAAGGCATCACACTCCAATATGAAAGGTTGTGCAAAATATGGTAAAGATAGTTCCGGGCAAGTACTCATTACCTTATTCATCCTATCAAAAGTTACCTATGCCTCTTGGCTCCACTTAAATGCGCCCTTTCTGGCCAAATATATTAATGGTGTGCAAAGTTGGAAGAAGCCTTTTACAAACCTCCTATAGTAGCAACAGATGCCAAGAAATCCCTTCAATTCAGTAAGAGTCTTGGGTAATGGCCAGTAAAGTATGGCTTGTATCTTCTCTTAATGCACCTGTACTCCTTTCACTCCAATGATGTTTCCCAAATAAATAACTTCTCATTCCAAATTCACATTTGGATTATTTAGCATACAAGGAATGCCCTTCCATGATGGCTAATATATGCTCTACATGTTGAAGATGATCCTCCCACATTTTTCTATATATCAACAAATCATCAAAGAAGACCAAGAGGAATTTCCTCAGCTTCTTGTTGAAGACATGGTTCATACAAGATTGGAAGATGGATGGTGCATTAGTTATCCCAAAGGGCATAACTAGGAATTCATAGTGACCATAATGACATCTAAAAGTTTTTTTGGGCACATCTTTCTCCCTCATGTTGATCTGATGATAGCCAGAGCGCGAGTTTATTTTTGTGAAGTAAACAGCCCCATGAATCTCATCCAATAGCTCATCAATCCTAGGGATGGGGTACTTGTTCTTGATGGTCTTTTTTTTCAGAGCCCTGAAATCAATGCACATGCACATTGTCCCATCTTTCTTCTTGACCAACACTATTGAAGATGCAAAACGACTAGAACTTGGCCTGATGTGACCCAAGTCTAAAAGTTCTTTAATATCATTTTCAATTTCATCCTTGTACCTTTATGGGTGTCTATAAGGAGTAGTAATGATATGTTTCACTCCCTCTTCCAATTCTATCATATGCTCAAACCCTCTATGAGGTGGTTCTCCTGGTGGGATTGGTTCAAAGACCTTCTTGTTTCTGTCAATGATTTTTTGAATATTCGGTGAGTAGTGAGGATGTTCTTTCTTGTCTACCTGTATTGAGATTATGCACTATGTTGTGTATATAATGTCCTCTCTTTTGAAAATAGCTTCCATGTGTTTTGTTGTCACCACTCTAGGTGTATTACCTATAATCCCTCTAACCATTACCTTTTTTCCACTTTCTTCATTGAAGGACATTTCCATGGTTTTGTAGTTGGTGGTGATGGGTCCCAATGTGCCAAGCCATTGGACTCCTAGAATGATATTAGTATCTGGTAGGTCCATCACATAAAAGTCATGTGCCGAGTCATTCCTACCCAAGGTAAGCTTCATCCCTATAATGTACCTGTCACAAGGCATGTTGCGCCCACCTGCTACCTCCACACGAAATCCCTCAAACTCCACTGTAGGTATATGCCTTATTTTCAGTAAGGCCGAATATTTGAAGTTGTGTAAAGCTCCCTCATCAATGAGTACTGGAAGATTTTTTCCCTGAAGCACTCCTCTCATCATGAAGGTATTGAATTTAAGAACCCCGCTAATGGATGTTATTGTGACCTTCTTGTCTGTTGTAAGGCTGGAACCTGCTTCTTCCCCTTCATTTTCTGTAGGATCCACTCTAGGTGGATTTTCTTCTATGTTCTGGATATGGCCAAAATCTTCCTCCTCCTCATAATCATAAATTACCTCAATATAATGGGCCTTAACCTTACACATAAATTTGTGCCCTAACTCCCAAGGTTCTTTGCATGTGAAACACAATTTCTTCCTCATTAATTCTCTCCTAGTAGCCTCATCCATTCTGCCCTTTCCTCTGTCAACACCCATTTGATCCCGCCCCCCCTGGTTTATGGGTGGTCTAGGGGCAAACATTTTTTTTGCTGCAGATCCCATCAAGTCCCTAGTCCTACATAATGCCTCATGTAAGTTGGTAGGCTTAAAATCCTTGACCCAACCTCTTAGGGGTTCCATCAATCCCTCTGTAAAGAGAATTATTAGTCTCTCCTTAGACACATGTCGCACCATCACTTCTATCCTCTAAAACTCCTCTATATAGATCTCTGGTGACCCAATTTGTCTGAGTTTTGTGAGTTCCCTAAAATGTAGCTCAGGATCTCTCTGATCAAACCTACCCATAAGACTTTGAGTGAACTATGTGTAAGTAGTGATCTGGTTATGACCCAAGGTGGTCAAACCATGGTACCACCAATCATGAGCTTTTCCCTCCAAGTACATGGTGGTAAAATTGATGGCATCCATCTCCCTCATGGGGTTAAGCTACAAGTAGGTGTCTAACTTATGTACCCAAGTTTGTGTAGACACCTTAGGAGACCCATCAAAGTATGGAATCTCCATTTTACCTACCCTGTGCTCCAACTCATTGTTGTTCCTATGATAGTTTTTGGGTTGACCCCTGAATTTGATAACACAATATTGATCCAATGTCACCTGTCTCTTGAATCCTTCACTCAAGGCCTCATATTCCCTAGCATGTTCCTCAAACTGGTCTTATAATTCATTAAAGTGGTTACCCTATGGTTTTCCATCCAAAAATGTAGGCATATAAGGTCTAGGAGTAACCCTACTATGTGATGCCCCCCTTGAGGACCCTCCTCCAAATATCTGTCCCTATGCATGGTAGTGAAGATCTGGGTCATGATAATGTCTAGTTCCCCCATGGGAGCCACTAGCTTCCTTGTTTTCATAATTGCTTGGGTCATTCCCACCATGTGTCATCTGGAACAGGAGTGATGCAATTTTTTCCTGATTAGCATTTCTTCTTTCCAAAGTTTCCTTCATTTCCACCTGTCCCTTGCGCATTTTCTCCTGGTTCTCCTGAAATGAAACTCAAGTGTACTCTGTGTATTGATTATTGAGCTTTTTAGCTCCTTTGCTATACCTACTAAAACCTATGGATCACTTTCCTCACCTGAACCCTCCATTTCTTCCTCTGGTTCACTTGTCTATCTTCTACGCCTTCCCATATAGATACCACTGGACTTATACATGCATTAATCCCCACAATCTAGGAGGATTTAATGCTATGATACCACTATAATGTTCCCAATCCAATTTTTGCCCAGAAACAAGGATTGCTTAACTGTTTAATTGTTGTGATTTGTTTGTTTGCAATGTTACTTCATGAAGTTGTGCATTAGGGTTTATGCTGAGAAGATCATTACATGAAGATATAGATCTGAACATATAGCATAAGGAAAAGACACGATACAACAAGAAACACCAATATAGAACCAATAACTTCAGATCTGACTTTTATTTAGATAATAGAGAGATCCTGATACAATATATCTGCATATCTGGGAGAATTCCATAATAATAAACAAGATGGAATAATATTGTTGAAATAATGTAACTGCAAAGAGTATTCTTATTATTATTGATATATTATTCATGGGATCAATCACCATTGTGGATTGATCATGTCGGTTATTGTACTAGGACCAAATCCCCTATTGTGGATTGGTCAACAGACAATTGTAATAGGCAGAATAAGAAGTCGGCCTCAACAGTTATTATTGAGACCCATAAATATAATAAAGGTGGGTTTACCCACCCAGAGTGAGAGGCCGGCCCTGTCAGTGAAGACACTTCACACGTGCCAGATTTGTATATATAGAGAGGCCAACGCCTCACTTTGACACATAACTCACTTGCTCATTCTGAGAGGCAAGTTTCGATTTACCAGTTGGAGAGAGAGAGAAGAGTGGCACATCTTTTGGAAAGGACTTTCTATATTGGTTTGAGTTATCTCTTGACATTGTATTGGCAATCTATAATAAGGAAGTTTTACTGGGTTTTCTTCCCCTAGAGGGTTTCCCAGGACAAATGTTGTGTCTCTTGTGAATGTGTATTTCTCAGTGATCTTGTTCTTATGTTGTTGTTATCTATTGAAATGCAAAGAACTATAATAATGGCATAAACATTAACATGGTATCAGAGCCAACCTGAAGGAAGCATATTTCGTAAGAGAAAAACGTCACTGTTGCCATACCTGCAAATTAGGGCTTTTCAAAAGTGAAGTTTTTCAGCTCCAAAAACACCTAGAAAGTTGCACCCTCCCCCAAGGATAATTTTGGCACCTTCAACGCACCTTTTCAGTGGCTGGATCTCCCAGAAAGTGAAACCCTAGTTTCACAAAGTACCAGAAGTACCAGAAAACCAAAGTACCAGAAGTACCAGAGTACCAGAGGTACCAAAAAACTAGAAGCACCAGTCCAGAAATCTACAGATCAATTTTGGAAAGGCAAAAGTTGTATTTTCTCAGATCCAAGTACACCAGGCTACTCGCCTCAGCCAAGTGCACCTCCTGGTAAGGTCAAAAATTGATTTTGAGCATTTTTCATTTTTGGTCATTTTTCATAGCCCCAAGTACAAAATGTCTGCAAGCACAAAGTTTGTTGAGAAACTAGAAGGCATAGACAAATTCCGTGCTTGGAAGTGTAGGATCGGTCTGATCCTTGCAGAGAATGACCTAGCAAGGTTCATCAAAGAAGAAGTGTCAAAACCCGAAGATGCCGTAGAGAAAGCAAAGCATCAAAAGGACTCAATCAGGGCTCAAAGAATCATTGCAGATTCAATCAAAGACCACCCGATCCCTCATGTATCATCCAAGAACACTTCGAAAGAGATGTTTGATTCTCTAAGCAAATTATACGAAGGAAAGAACATCAACCGAAAGATGAACCTAAGATCTTAATTAAAGAATACACAGATGCAGAAAGGAGAAATGATTCAAGAATATTTCTCCAGAATCTCAGAGATTAAAGAATAGTTAAAAGCGATTGGAGACACCATAGATGAAGACGAATTCATAATGATGGCCCTAAATGGTCTTACAAGACCTTTGGATGCATTCATTCAAACAATATGTGCCAGAGCTGTGAAGTTGCAGTTTGATAGCCCATGGGAAGAATGCATCCGAGAAGAGACAAGGGTAGCTAACCATGAAGCACTACTAGCAAGGGATGATGATCAAGCCCTAGCTACTCATACAAAAGGAGGAAGGAAGAAACCCTACTTCAAAAGGGAGACTCATAGAGAGCCTCAACCATCAAACAAATTCAATAACAAAGAATCTCATCCAAGGAGATTTCAGAAGAAAGGACAATGCAAGGAAAGAGATCTCTCATCCATACAATGCTATCATTGTGATAAGATGGGACACAAGGCGAATTCTTGTCCAGTCAGACAAGAAGAATACAAGAGGAAACATAAGAGGCAACATGCCCACATATTCGAAGATGAAGAGCCACCTACAAAGATGATCAAGGATCATGTCTTGATCTCGGCCCTCTCAGGATTGGTAACACCTGGAGAGGACACATGGCTCATTGATAGTGGTGCATCAAAGCACATGACGGGTAAGAGAAGTACTCTCTCTTGTATTTCAGAAAAGAATTTTTCTCAAAATGTGACACTTGGTGATGATTACCAATATCCCATCAAGGGAGTGGGAGAATCAAACTACAAGCGAGATTCAGAAAATTCAATAAAGATGAAGGACAGACTCTATGTACGAGGCTTGAAGAAGAACTTACTTTCCATATCAGCATTAGAAAAGAAAGGCTATAGAGTTGCCTTTATAGATGGAGAAGTTCTCATGTGGGCTAGAGGAGAAACCATAAATGAAGCAATCGTCATTGGAAATGAAGAAAATGGCTTATATGAGCTAAAGGGTCACCCAGAGACTGCCATGACCCATGCCATTGAAAATTCATGTGAATTTTGGCATAGAAGATTAGCCCACATCAACTACAAGGCGCTAACATACATATGTAAAGTTGTCACAGGTTTACCAGAACTCAAGGTTGATCAAGAAGGCATGTGCAATGGATGTGCGCAAGGGAAGAGTATCAAGAACCCTTTTCCAAAGAGGGACAACAAAGCAGAAGGAGTATTGGAACTCATTCACTCAGACGTGTGTGGCCCAATTCCATCATCCTCCATTAGTGGGTATGTATACTATGTATCATTCATTGATGACTATTCTCACAAGACCTGGATATATTTCTTGAAATCTAAAGATGAAGTATTCAGCAAGTTCAAGGAATTCAAAACCTTGATAGAGAATCTTTCTGAAAGGAAGATTAAGATACTCAGGTCAGATAATGGAGGAGAATATACCTCAAAAGAGTTCATGAACTTCTGCAGAGATGTTGGGATCAAGAGGGAACTCACTACTCCCTATAATCCTCAACAAAACGGTGTAGCTGAAAGGAAGAACAGAACAATTATGGAAGCTGTAAAGACCATGATCCATGATCAAGATCTTTCTATGTGCTTATGGGCAGAAGCAACAATGGCAACTGTTTATGTGTAGAAACGATTATCCCATAGCGCACTTGGGTTCAAGACCCCGGAAGAGATGTTCACCGGAAAGAAGCCAGAGGTAAGCCATCTCAAAATATTTTGCTTCCCAGTCTTCATACACATTCTGAAAGAGAAGAGAAACAAGTTGGAACCCTCCGAAAAAAAGGGAATATTTGTGGGATACTATGAGGTCTCCAAGGCCTTCAGAATCTACATACCAAGTCACCGCCACATTGAGATCAACAGGGATGTGACCTTTGATGAAGAAGAAACACTTAAGAAATCAAGAAGATGCCAGCTTGAAGAATTATATGAAGAGGAACCCGTAATTCCCAGGATTGCAGAATCCGTGAGGGAAGTTCTCAGAGCTGCAGAACCAGTGAGGAAAGTCGTAACTTCCCCTGATGAGGAAACTCCTGAAGACCATGATGTAACAAAAGTTCAAGAACCTCCTCAAATGACCTTCTCCCATAAAAGAAAGCCTTCTTGGGCAAGAGAGCTTATTCAAGATGGAGAGAAGTATGGTGTTCTAGAAGGAACCTCGAGACAGGTGAAAATACCAAAGCCATTCTCCAGTTACACGGCTTTGATGTGTGATCTCCTAGATAAGGAGCCTACCTGCTTTGAATAAGCCATTCAAAAGAAGGAATGGGCAGATGCCATGACAGAGGAATACCAATCCATAATAAATAACGATGTATGGGAAATAGTTCCCAGACCAAAAAGTAAGGATGTGGTATCATCAAAATTGCTCTTCAAAATAAAACATGTTGCTGATGGAAGTATTGAGAAATATAAAGCAAGATTTATCGCTCGTGGATTTTCCTAGAAAGAAGGCATTGACTATGAAGAGACATTCGCTCCTGTAGCCAGATACACTTCGATTAGAACCATCATAGCTCTTGCAGCTAAAATGAAATGGAAGTTGCACCAGATGGATGTGAAGACAACATTCCTGAATGGTGTTATCGAAGAGGAAGTGTATATAGAGCAACCCCAAGGATTTGAGGTTGAAGACATGAAGTCTCATCTCTGCAGATTGAAGAAAGCCTTGTACGGATTGAAGCAAGCTCCTAGAGCTTGGTATGGTCGTATATATAACAAGCTTGGGCTTTACCAAGAGTAAAGATGATTCAAATCTCTACTTCAAAATTATGAACGATGAGCCAATAATACTATTGTTGTATGTGGATGACTTATTCTTAACTGGAGAAGAAAATCTCATTACCGAATGTAAGAAGAGACTCGCTTCAGAATTTGAGATGAAAGGCCTAGGCCTAATGCATTATTTCCTAGGTCTTGAGGTATGGCGGAGTCCAGAGAGGATCTTCCTTAACCAAGGGAAGTACACAGTCGAAATCCTGAAGAGATTCGACATGTTAGAATGCAAGCCCACGAATACACCCATGGAAGCGAAGCTGAAGCTGCTGGTAGATACTTCGTCAGACTTGATAGATGCCACACTATATAGACAGATTATTGGATCGCTGATGTACCTGACAAACACCAGACCGGACATTTGTTTTTCCGTGAACACCTTGAGTTAGTTTCTGGTAGAACCCAGACATGTTCACCTAGTGGCTGCAAAACATGTGATGAGGTACCTTAAAGGTACATTAGATTATGGTCTCAATTATGACGGAGTTCATAATTTCACATTGAGTGGATACACTGATTCAGATTGGGCAGGAAGCGTTGCTGACAGAAAAAGCACTTTCGGATGTTGTTTCTGTTTGGGATCAGCCATGATCTCGTGGCAGAGTAGGAAGCAATCCAGTATTTCTCTCAGGACAGCGAAAGCAGAGTACATTGCTGCATGTTCTGCTAGCTGTGAAGCTATATGGCTTCGAAAGTTGCTGACCGGTCTATTTGACCTAGAAATGGAAGCAACCACGATCCTATGTGACAACCAGAGCTGCATAAAGATGACAGAGAATCATGTATTCCATGACAGGTTGAAGCACATAGATATTCACTATCATTACACCCGTGATATGGTGCAGAGAGGAGCCTTGAAGCTCCTGTATGTTAGCACGGATGAACAGGTTGCTGATGTGTTGACCAAACCTCTATCTCGTGTAAAGTTTGAACACTTTCGAGATAAGATTGGTATAGTCCGAAAGGACCCTCCCTGAAAGGGGGAGTATATATGTTCCTTGCTTCTGACCTCGCTGTTAGACGTAAAGCAAGATGACTCCTTGCTTCTAACCTCGCTATTAGACGTAAATCAGGATGATGTGTGTGTTCCTTGCTTCTGACCTCGCTGTTAGATGTAAAGCAAGATGAATCCTTGCTTCTGAACTTGTTGTTAGACGTAAAGCAAGATGATGTGTGTGTTCCTTGCTTTTGACCTCGTTGTTAGACGTAAAGCAAGATGACTCCTTGCTTCTGACCTCACTGTTAGATGTAAAGCAAGATGATGTGTGTGTTCCTTGCTTCTGACCTCGCTATTAGACATAAAACAAGATGATTCCTTGCTTCTGACCTCGTTGTTAGACGTAAAGCAAGATGATGTGTGTGTTCCTTGCTTCTGACCTCGCTGTTAGACATAAAGCAAGATGACTCCTTGTTTCTGACCTCACTGTTAGACGTAAAGCAAGATGATGTGTGTGTTCCTTACTTCTAACCTCGTTGTTAGACGTAAAGCAAGATGACTCCTTGCTTCTGACCTAATTGTTAGACGTAAAGCAAGATGATGTGTTCCTTGCTTCTGACCCAGTTGTTAGACGTAAAGCAAGATGATGTATACCTTGCTTCTGACCTAGTTGTTAGATGTAAAGCAAGATTTGACTTGCATTGAGCTACCAGCTTAACAACTGTGACATAGAGCCAGTTTAGTACTGTGATGGTCCAGCCTAGTGCTGTGATGAGGTATCATTTTATACTGATACATATTGATGAAAATGATGATGGCATTCTTTCGAGAATGACGATGTTGCCGATGGAGAAAAAATTCGATGACTTATAGATATGCCAACCAATGTTCCAAGATGATTTTGATGATACTGTCCTCCTGATGCCACTGATGATGAAAACCTCTCTTGTCTGATGCTGTTGAAGAATACCCTTCTTGTTAAGGGGGAGTGTTGAAATAATGTAACTGCAAAGAGTATTCTTATTATTATTGATATATTATTCATGGGATCGATCCCCATTGTGAATTGATCATGTCGGTTATTGTATTAGGACCAAATCCCCTTTTTCGGATTGGTCAACAGACAATTGTAATAGGCAGAATAAGAAGTCGGCCTCAACAATTATTATTGAGACCCATAAATATAATAAAGGTGGGTTTACCCACCCAGAGTGAGAGGTCGGCCCTGCTAGTGAAGACACTTCACACATGCCAGACTTGTATATATAGAGAGGCCAACGCCTCACTTTGACACACAACTCACTTGTTCATTCTAAGAGGCAAGTTTCGATTTACCAGTTGGAGAGAGAGAGAAGAGTGGCACATCTTTTGGAGAGGACTTTCTGTATTGGTTTGAGTTATCTCTTGACATTGTATTGGCAATCTATAATACAGAAGTTTTACTGGGTTTTTTTCCCCTAGAGGGTTTCCTAGGATAAATGTCGTGTCTCTTGTGAATGTGTATTTCTCAGTGATCTTGTTCTTATGTTGATGTTATCTATTGAAATGCAAAGAACTATAATAATGACATAAACATTAACAAATATCTATTACAATAATGTCCAAAACTGAAGATAAGAGCCTCCAAAGGCTCTACAATGAACTGGTGAAAGGCACAAGATTGATTTCTTTCCGTCCAAGAGCTAGATCCAATCCTGCTATTTGAGTTGCGCCCTCCTAGATGGTTGTATATGTTCAATATTTCAGCCTCTCTCCTAGAGACCTCCAAATTATACCAAAATGGTGGGAACAATAGATCAGGGTAAGACAAACCCCCTGGTGAAGTCTCAAGATGAATGATGAAGATCTGACCCTCCAAATGGCTGAAACCCCTATATGAGTTATGCCCTCCTTGATGACTGTGGATACTCAATATTTCGGCCTCCCTCCTAGAGACCTCCAAATGCTACCAAAATGGTTGGAACAATAGATTGGGGCAAGACAAACCCCCCGGTGAAGTCCCAAGATGAATGATGAAGATCTGACCCTCCAAATGGGTGAAACCTCTTTCTGGAGTGCGCCTTCCTTCTCTCCAACTCATGCCAAGCTCTGATAAATCATATGACAACTAAACCCCCTCCACAATGGGCTAGAAAGGGTGTCCTAGACCATACAAAGAAAACCCAGAAGTCCTTTAGGCCAAAATCCTTCTCCTCTTCATAGATCGATTTGTTCTTCTTTATATGGTGCGAGCTCCTTGCTAGAAAATATCTAAAGCTATGCATTGTCTCTTCCTTACTAATGGATGTGACATGTACCTGTTGTAGAATGGTGTGGGAGGAATATTTCACCCCTGGTACCAAGATTGGATCAATGTAGGTGGAATCCTTCACCACCGAGTTGATCTCTGGGGTTTGTAATCTCAAAACCCTCAAAATGTTCTTGTGCTCAAGAGCCCAATGCAAAAGTAATAATAATCCAAAATGAGTGAGAGATGCGCCCTCCTTTTTTTTTATACCTTGATCTAATTCTCTGTTGATTTAGTTAACCATATCTCGAGGTTAACTCCTATATTTCCCATACATGTTCTTTTTCTTTTCTTCCTTTTACCTTTTCTCCCAAAGTGAACTTAAAATTATAACATTGTTCTTAGGTAAGTGCTTTGGGGTGTCTTGGTCCCCATGATGCATGAGACTATAGTCTAGTGGGTACAACTAGACTACTAATTCTCTCACAACCTCTTTATCAAGAGGTGGGGGACATTACAGGGAGTTCTCGGTAGCACACCCATTCCCAAGAGAGACCACTTACTAGGGAACAATGTCAATCACCAAGGTGAAGCAGGGAAAAAGGCATAATGTCCAAGCATATATCATGAAATATAGAGCAATATAAGATACAACATAATCAAATGGCTTGAATATTGAAATGATGCTCACCATAATACTGACTTATACCTCATGGAGCAAGGCCCACTGCCTTCTGGAAGCCAGCTGGTGTGGTGGATGTCATTTGCAAACCTATGACCATATGTGGTGGTGAGTGGGTTTTCCATCTATGCAAAAGAGTACTACTGGTCATGTAGTCTCTCTACACTCCATATATGCGACATGGGGGCCTCGAGACATGATCTCTTTAGTTATCCACAAAATGTATATAATGGGAGGCATGATCAACCACACTTATTAGTCTTCTATCTATGATCCAGATCTTCTCTACTATTGTATGGAGGTTAGCTATCTATGATTAATAAAATCCGATATGAGTTATTTGTGGCTATATATTGTGTTGTATCTTTTTGTGCATCCATTGTTGTTATATATCTATCATTTACTTGTTGCAAACACAATGAAAACCATAATAATAAACCCTGGCGCAACTCAAAAAGACAAATATGCAAAGTGTTTGACGAAACAACACAACCCAAAAACACATAAAAAACTCAATGTTCCAAGCAATATTGGTTGGGAACATTACAGGAGGTCATGTGTTCAACTCTCTTATCCCTCAAGTTTAGGATTTGTAATTAGATTTGGCAGTTTTCCTTGGTTACCACCCATCGACAATAGTGAAGTCTTTGGGGGTTTCCCATACGTGGTTATATGGAAACTATATATATATATATATATATATATATATGATAAGAAAAATAAATTGCTCCAATACAATAATTGCAACCATGTTCACAAACAATAATTATGATAAGAGTTGAGGCAATTCTACAATGTAGGTGAAAGAAATGTTCATTACTTTGTATTAATTATATCTATATTGTATAATTATTTGAAAGAAAGAATGGATGTGTGTGAGTGCGTGTGTGTGAAATAAACTTATGCTTTAATGGAAAATTATTCACCATGTAGACTTGAGGCCATTATTCGAATCAAGAAAATTTTCAACTTATGGCCTAGTGAAAAAGTGGGTAAAAAACACCATGGAGTCATTGAATCCATTGTTTAGATCCCATGCCTAGGGTGGTAGGAAGTGTACTTTAGGGCATGTTATCCCTGCTTTTTAGGGATAATTAGGAGATCATGTCTCGAGGCCCACAGGTCCTAGACATGGAGTACTAAGAGCAGGATTGACCTGAGCATGGCCCAAGAGGGCCCATACTTTTCATCTTCCATCAGCTTTGTCTTTTCAACAACAGTAGCATCCATCACCATCGGCTTGGTCTTGTATCAAAAGAGGTTCTTGCTCCATGAGGTAATTGGTCCAGGTATCATGGTATGTGTCCCTTTTGATCATTAAAACCTTTAAATATATGCATCTGATTCCTTTTATCTCTAACAACTGCTTTGATCTTACATTTTCCCACTTGACCATGATTGGGGGAATTGACAAGGTGCCCTAGCAAGCCTGTGTCCATAGGTCTTGGTTTTCCACTGAGGGGATTTCTAAAGAGCCACCGTCTTCTCCCATCATAGCACCATTGTTTCATCTTATCACCTGCTCATTTCTCCCATTCCCCTTGTCCGGGCATTGGGTTGACCTGTTTGTAGGGTTGCACCTTTTCTCGTGGGAAGAAGGGGCTAAAGGCCTAGAAGGTAAAAGCGGATGGTAAAACATAAAAGCCTAAAAATGAAACCTCGATATGCTTCACCCAGGGATCCCCGAAAGGCAATAAAAATCCTCATTAGTGAGGTCTGATTTTAGCGCCCTACTTGGGTATTTTTGCAGGTTTAGTGAGGCGCACTTGTTGAAGGAAGGCATTTCTTGGCATTTTTGGCATTTCTCTTGAAGGAAGGTTTACAACTAGGGTTTGCATGCTATTTCATGGTGATATGTAAGTGTTTTTTATGCAAAACTTCTTGATTGAATGGTTGTAGTCTTATATTCTTGCATATGTTTATAATTTTCTGATCAAAAACCCTAGGTGACAAGCACACAAGTAGGTCCTTGTCTCGTGTCCCCTAATAGAGAAATTTTCAGCCATTGAAGAAGGAAGAAAGAGCCTAGCCATAGCTACACTCTTATTTCTTCTTCTCCTTGAGCTAGTCGTACTTTCAGAAGTCAAGAAGGAGGAGACATCCCAGGCCTAGGTTATCTACACCTAGGGTCGTCCTTCTCCTAGGGTTTGATGATAGAGCCTTGCTATAGCAACACTCTCCCTCATTGCACTCTCTTGTCTTGTTTTATATTTCATGCTAGCCGTTTTGCCAAGTTAACCTAAGGAAGGAGGAGAGAGCATGAGGCCTTGCTTTAGCAACACCGGAGTGAGCCTCTCTCTCCTAGGGTTTTGATTCTGGGGCCCTTCCATAGCATCACTTCATAACTCTTCCTTCTAGTCCTTAGTCTTCCTCCTTCAACCCTTGCGTCCTCCACTAAATTGACTCCATTAGCCCAAAGGCACTGATCTAGACCTCCAGCGTTGAAGTGAAAGTGATCAAACAACTCTCAAAACTCTTTTCTAAATTGAAACCCTAACTAACTGCTAACCCTAAGTTGTTGACGTCATGCTTGAATATCTCATCTTTATGCAGCAACATCTTGTTTAAAGAGTAATTGAATGGTGATTTAGGCATTAATTGATGGTGTGTTGATTTGTTACATTGAATGCCATGTCATTATTTGCATTGCTATATTGATAAACATTGACTTTGTCAATATTTATTGCCATAATTGCTTATTTAAATATCAGATAGTCTTATGAAGTACTAACCCATTGAAATATAGCTTGCTTATATTAGTTTGTTGTTTCTTTGTTCCAGGCAGGTGTTCTTCATTGGGGATTCACTTCATTATTGGTTGTTTAGTCGGGACTATCTGTTTTGGTGATGACCTGTGAAGGGGGAAATTTACCTTTGTCCTTTTAACTTTTGCCTCTTTAAAACCCCGGGTTACCGGGGACGTCTCCCCTGGGCCTCCCCTCCCTAAAGAGAAAGAACCTTCCCATCGAGGTGACATTGGGTGGGATAGGTTCTTGTTATGCCAGTTTGGACCTCTATCTTGTAGCCTTTTGACCTAGCTACAAACTGTGCGATAACATTTTGGCGCCGTTGTCGGGGAACACTGAGTCAATTCTCCTCAAACGACAAATATTTTCAGTAAGCCTTGCCTCTAGAGTTTTATCTAACAAGCTTACCTGGCGACTCCACTAGGGTGTTTTCCCTTATCCTTTTACATTTTGAGGCAAACTATCTGGCGACTCCACTAACTTTTCAGGGTGCCACCTTACTCTCAAAATCTGTGATATTTCCAAGTTATAGGATCATGGCACACTGGGAACAAATGTATCCGAGTATTGATTTCAAAAGTTTTCAAGGATACCTAAATTACTTTGATACAAAATGGCTGAACAACTCTCCAACATTTTTGGGCCTCCCAACTCCTCACATCGTAAATTTTTTGGAGTATTTGAGTGAGATAAAGTTGGGAGGAGAGGATGCTCTTATAAAATTGTTCTTACTCACTATGCCATCATACTTGCAAGATCGTTTTAAGAGTTGTTGCAAGGACATGGGTATATCATCTTTCATACACCTCATCAGTAGGTTTATAGACCTTACTAAGCCACATTGCCACATGTATGAAGATGTCCTTCAAAACCTCATGGTAGCCTTAGACGACAAAGGATTCACCACAGAGATTGTAGAAGATCTCAAGAAGGCATATCATGATCAATACCAAGAATCAACTGATATAAAAGATGAGGTTTATGAAGACCATTATCAACCCCTTGAAGAGGAGCAAAACCTCTCCCATAATCCAATAGAATGCAGTGAAGATGTAACTAGAAAGGTGGATTATGAGGATGAAGCACCGATAACCGCTCCTCCATCCGACAAAGCTCTCCAAGATCCTATTCTATCTGCAAGAAATGAAGAGAATGAGGTAAGTTATTTTCCTCTCAAAATTTTTGACAATACCTTATTCTATGACTCAAACAGTGAAGAAAAAATGGAGCCCTCGGACAAACTAGAAGATGATAAAGCTCTTGCACAGGAAGAAGCGAGCAAGGTGAGTTACTTCCCTTTCAAAATTTTTAATGATTCTCTATCTTATGATGTGGAAAGTGAAGAAGTTTCGGATGTTTTAACCCCTTCATTTTATGATGAAGATAGTGACTTTGTTAAAAATTTTGATGAATTCATACATGTCGGGAAACGTAGATGGGATATGATTGGATATGATTCCGATCCCATGTACAACATTGATGGTCCTTTCCAAAAGTTTCCTTCGCATTTATCACATGAAGTTACTAATGATTTTGACATTTGGCAACAAGAACCTGACTCTATTAAGACACCCAAGGATGATTTGATGCTACGCTCTCCGATTAATTTTTGGTCATACCTTGAGGACTTTGATGACTATCCATCTGAGCACTTAGATTTATCCTATGAAGAAAGTTATCAACCAACGTTATGCTTGGATATTGATAAAAATGAGGAAGTTACTTCCCTAAAGCAGGATACTTGTGATAAGATTTTCCACCCCCCTTTGATCACTTTACCTCGCTATGTCACTGAAGGTGTCGTTTGGAAACATGTCCCTTATCTTGAGTCTTCTGTAAAGAAAAACCTCATTCTGGATTTTAGGGGAAAGTTAAGTGCCTCAAGAAGAAGCCTATTATCACAGTTTTCCAACCTCCCCTTTAGGAGTGGTCAATCATCCTTTCAGTTTTTGCTAATCCCTCCTCGGGCCTCAAGCTGTGAAGACGTCTAAGGTAGCCAACATTCACATTCCTCGAGTCAGTCTCTTGAAACTTCGACTTTTCACAATATATTCCTGAGATGGATTGAGTACTCTCCTGAGAATATGCATTGGGATCATTTTGTCCCTCCCACCCGCCTCCATGAGTTAGACTTTGTGATTCTCGATGATCTGATACATGTTCTAACCCATGTTATTTTTGTGCTTGACTTATCACTATTTTGGTTTACGATGAAGCACAAAGGCAAGTACCATGGCACGTTGTTGGATTGGCTTCACTGGTTGTTTGACTACACCAACATCCAACCAACAGGTAAGTACAGGTAAGTATTTCACTTTATATTCACATTTATGATTGCTTTATTTATGTATCTATACGTATGTTGGGGTGGCATTACCGCCCCATTTTTGTTACTGATGTCACTATCAAGATTGATCAGGTCTGTAGGTTATGCCAGAGATGTTGAGGTTCTCATGCGCTCTACAGTGAACACATGTCCCTGAGTTGGAGCCAGATGTTATTCCCATTTTTTAAGGATAACTAGGAGATCATGTCTCGAGGTCCACGGGTCCTAGACATGGAGTACCGAGAGCAGGATTAACCTGAGCATGGCCCTGGAAGGCCCATCCTTTTCTTCTTCCATCATCTTTGTCTTGTTAGCAACAGCAACATCCAACACCATCGGCTTGGTCTTGTGTCAAAAGAAGTTCTTGCTCCATGAGGTAATTGGTCTAGGTATCATGGTATGTGTCACTTTTGATAATTGAAACCTTTAAATATATGCATCTGATTCCTTTTATCTCTAACAACTTCTTGGATCTTACATTAGCCCACTTGACCATGCTTGAAGAAATTGACGAGATGCCCTAGTAAGCATGTGCCCATGGGTCTTGGTTTGCCACTAAGGGGATTTCTGAAGAGCCATCGTCCACTCCCATCATAGCACCACCGTTTTATCTTATCTCTCGCTCATTTATCCCATTCCCCTTGTCTGGGCATTGGGTTGACCTATTTGTAGAGTTGCAGCTTATCTCGTGGGAAGAAGGGGCTAAAGGCCCAGAAGGCAAAAGCGGCTGGTAAAAGATAAAATCCTAAAAATCAATCCTCGAGATGCTTCGCCCAGGGATCCCCGAGAAGGCAATAAAAAGCCTCTCAGCAAAAAGGAGGAACCTGGAAAATAACAAACAAGATCTAGTCAGAGGATAGGGGGTCTCATCACGAGCCAGCCTATTAGGTTCATGGGTACCTAGCAGTATGACATTGCCACCATCTGGTTACCATGCCAGGGCAGTGACCTTTGGTTGCATGGCCAAGGGAAAGGGTGTCTCATCACGAGCCAACCTTCTCATCTCTGTGAAAGTACTTGTGGGTAACGTTGTCACCTCTGGTCACCATGCCAAGGCAGTGTCCTCTGGTTAGCTCTTGAGTAAAAAGAAAAAGAAGATGAATGAGAAAATGAAAGAATAAAGCTAAAAAAAGAATAAAGGCAAGAACGGGCTTGGAAAAATATGCATCCATGACAGGTACAACTCGCCTTCTACAAAGGCACCCACAAATAACATTATGCATCCTTTTCCCTCACTGCACCCACATGTTTGAACATCCCCTAGCCACATCACCTCACTTACATGGCTTAGATGCAATCTTCCTGGGAAATTTCCTTTTCTTGTGGACACTAGCCCAATAGGACGTCTTGTCTTTTTCTCCAATCTTGTATTGCAAGTTTTTGTAATGTCTTTGAGCTATTGACTGATGTATTAGGGTTTTTATGCATATGTTTAATAATATTGATGATGAGATGTGATTAACATTGCTATGATCCCGGTGAATGATGATCCCATGGAGGGCATAGATTTTGATGTGCAGGACCATGCCCGATGGATAGGTACCATTTGGAGCGATACACATGGGGAGATGACCAGTTCAGACCTCCATGGTGCTGAAGAGCCCACCAAATGGATGTTGAGACCCCATAAGGGGGTAGACACAAGATGGATATGGATCAAGGCTTTTTCACCAGAGAGGAAGAGGACGTTCCATCAGAGGCACTTTGGCAGAGTCCGACCTAGGGGTAATGACCCCTTTTTAGTGGAACATTGGCCTTGGAAGGCTTAGGACGTCCCCATCTTCACCATGATGTCATCCAACTTCATGGACATTTTTGGAGGTAGACTGGGCAGCAGTGGCAGGTGTGGCATGTTGGAGAGGCCCCTGGGGGGCTAACGTTTTTCTCCTAGATGTCTCATTTTCCCTAGAAGGGGCTAACGCCTCCCTTGAAGGGGATTTTACCTTATTTTCAACTCAATTAGGGTTTTAATTTGACAATTTAATGTAAAAACAATATTATTTTGGTATTATGGCCTTGTCGGCCTTTTTATGACCTAAAAGTTAATTAAGGTCATTGATACAGTATATATTGAGGAGTTTTAGCCTCATTTTATCA
>ML811682.1:94357-105910 GCA_009831015.1 Picea engelmannii | reverse complement strand
CCATTTTGTGTCGATCACATTCTTATTCTTTGGTCTTGGAACCAATTCCCAAGTTTCATTTTTCTCTATTTGATCCAATTCTTCATCCATGGCCTTATTCCAAAATTCATCCTTGCTGGCTTCTTCAAAACAGTTTGGTTCAACTGTAGATAAAAGTGCTAGGTGTGTTTGTTCTGGTGAACATATTTTTCTTCTAGTCACAACTCCTGCATCTTTGTTTCCAATACTCTGATCTGAAGGATGATTCTTCTGTACTCGTTTGCTAAGTGTCTTTGGAGATACTTGTTGAACTTGCTCTTCTGCTTCTGTAGAATTCTCTTCATCTTCATCTTCCTCTTCTACTTCTTTTTCATCTTCTTCTTCGAAAAGTTGTTCCATTGATTTGTTTTCTTCTTCCTTTGATTATGGTCTACCTGTTTCATCAATTGTTACGTTGATGCTTTCCACAACTTTGTTTAATCTTAGATTGTAAAACTTGTATGCTTTCCTTGTACTTGAGTAACCAACAAGTATTCATTTGTCCACACGAGAGTCAAACTTTCCCATTCTGTCATCTTTTCTTTTGATGTAGCATTTGCTTCCAAAAACTCTGAAGTGCTTCACATTTGTTGGTCTTCCTTTCCATAGCTCATAGGGAGTTTTATCAGTGTTGTTTCTGAACATTACTCTGTTTTGAATATGAACTGTTGTATGCATTGCCCATGTCCAAAAAATATATGTCTGTAATGTCCCCCACCTCTTGATGAAGAGGTATTGAGGAGACTCAGTGGCTTAGGCTTCCCCACTAGGCCATAGTCTCACACTAAGGGGGAAAGGTCAACTAGACTAAGGTTATATTCTTAAGTTGACTTGAGAAAATGTAAAAAGGAGTAAAAGATAACTCAATGAAAGAATAGAAGCGCTGGAAGAGTTAACCCTGGGAGTCAATCTAACTCAACAGAGAAATAGAAGAAAAAGTATAAATAGAAGGCTGGGGCGCACCTATGATTCATTCTAGATTTTGGTATTTGCTTGTTATTGCTTTTGAGCATACAGTTTGAGGGTTTTGCTGCTACAAACCCTTGTGAGCAACTCAGTGGTGAAAGATCCACTCACCTTGTTCCAAAGCTTGGTCTCGAAAATGAAAGACTCCACCCACACCATTCTACACTCATCACACATCCACCAATAGATTCAGAAAATCAACAGGGCCGTACTGTTTAGGAGTTTCCAGCAAGGACGCACCATCATCTAAAGAAGAGTTCGATCCAGCTGATCAGGAGGAACGTTGGGCATTCCAACACTTGGTTTTTACTTGCAGGTGCTCAACCATCACTTTGAGGGCTTCTTTGAAGAGTTATCATCACCAGTTCTTCATCTACAGTTTGGGACGACTTGGAGGCTAGGAGGACGTCCTATGATTCAGTATTTCTCAGATCTAGGGAGATCTACTTAGGATCTGGATTTGAAACTTCTCCCACGGGTTTCCATATCCCGATCTATGTTCTTGGAGAGTTTCACACCATTTGGAGGCCTCCTTGATCATGGATGTGTTATCTAGGGTTCCAAGCATCCAGGAGGGCACAACTTCCTTAGAGGATTCAATATTTGGAAGGGTTGGCCTTAGCCTTTCGGATTGAGACTTCAGGAGGGAGATCCTATCACCCTAATCTATCAGTTGGCAGAGTTTGGGCTCATTTGGAGTCTTCTTTCACAAGGGCCGATTTATTGAGGGTTTCAGCCTTCTACTGGAGCGTGGCATTCTTCAGCTGGAGGAGTTGGAATTTAGATCTATTTGTATTGACCTTCATTTCTTATCTAGCCTTTGGAGGCTTGTTTTGTATTAGCGGGAGCATTTTGTAGCAGCTCATATCTGTTATCTATTGGAGCCATCTGAGGATTATTCCAGATTTGCTCTTTCTATTGTATCTGAGTCATGCTTCTATAATAAAGGTCAGATCTATGCTTGTGTTTTCTATATCTTGATTATATTGTGATCTTGTGTGTGTTAGATGAATCTTGTATAAACATCATTTAAATAACTGGAACACTTCAATAGACACCTGCACATCAAACATGTCAGTGGTAGTTAGTGATTCCAAGCAAAAAATTGGCTTGGGATCATTACAGTGGTATCAGAGCTTTGATCCTCCAAACCTGTGGAGGGATTGGTGGATGCAGAGGTACAGTGGAATATTTATGGGTAGAAGGAAGAAGCCAACCAGTGAAACAGAGACCGAAATGGAAGGGTCAGGGGATGACCGTGAGCCTCAGAGTTTGGCTTTCTTGGTAGCCAAATTTGACAAGTTCCAACAGACCCTAAATCTCACAGAGGACAACTTGGCCCACCGTCTATAGGAGAACCAGGAAACCAACCTAAGGGGATAGACCAAAATTACTGAGACCTTAAAGAAGGTAGATGGAAATATGAAAAAAATTGATGAAAACCAGACAATATGAACCAAGTTATTGATGCAGATGACTCATAAGGGGAAAGAACCTGAGACGTATGGAAGCAAAGAAGCTAGTGGATCTGGTGGATCCCATGGTGAGATCAGATATAATCTGGAGAGAGCCCCCAGATCTGAAGGAAGCCATGGAGGTGGCATGCCATATGGGCACTTGGGTAGCAGGGCTAACCCCTGGCCATACATGCCTACGTTCACATATGAACAAGGGAAACAAGAAGAGGTGGATGATTTTGTTTGGCACGATGCACTAAGGAATATTACGGGTTGGATATGGTGATTCAAAGGCAGATGTCCCTGGAGCAATATTGCCAACTCAAGTTCAGAAATAAACCTAGGCCAAACCACAGGAACAGTTTTGAGTTTGAACGAAGAGCAGGGAAGATAGAGATCCCATATTTTGATGGCATGACCAAGATGGCAGCACAAGCGTGGGTGCAAAAGTTTGACACCTACCTGCAACTTAACCCCGTGAGGGAGATGGAATCCATCAAGTTTGCCACTATGTACTTGGATGGCAAGGCTCATGATTGGTGGTATCATGGACTCACCACACTTAGCCACAATCAGATAGTGTCCTACACAGAATTCACTCAGAGGCTCATTGATAGATTTGATCAAGGAGATCCTGAGCTACATTTCCAGGAGCTCACCCAACTCAAGCAAACAAGTATGGTTGAGACATATATTGATGAATTCTAGAGGTTGGTAGTGATGGTGCAAGATATGTGCCCGACCAGGCTCATGATGCTCTTCACTGAGGGGTTGATGGAACCCTTTAAGGGTTGGGTAAAGGCTTTCAAGCCTACCAACCTACAGGAGGCTATCTGGAAGACAAGGGATCTAGGACCAGTTTCTAAGCCAAAATTCATACCCAGACCACCTCTTAACAATGGAGGAAGAGATCAGAGGCCTCCAATGAACCAGGGAGGACGTGACCCAAGGTGTTTTGACAAGGGCCGTGGCAGAGTGGATGAGAACACCAGGAGGGAGATGAGGACGAAGCAACTTTTCTTCACCTGGAAAGAACCATGGAACCCAACACACAAATGCATGGGTCGTGGTCAAGTGCACTACATAGAGGTCACTTCTGACAATGAGGAGGAGGAGGAGATCGGACAGATACTGAACATTGAGGCCGAAACTATTGAGGCAGTAGAGGAAGAGATCACAGGGAAGACAGGACAGGACTTTATGGCTACCTTAGCATCTATTAGTGGAGTGCCCAAGTATAACACCTTCCGGATGAGGGGAGTCTTGCAGGGACAGAAGGAATCGGTTTTGATTGATGGGGGAGCCTCTCATAACTTCATTGATTCAACATTGTTGAAAAGGAGGCACATACCCACAATAGAGTTTGAAGGGTTCAAGGTGGAGGTAGCAGGTGGAGGCACTATGCCTTGTGACAAATACATTCATGGCATGAATCTCACCTTGGGTAGGCATGAGCTAATACGTGACCTCTATGTTATGGACCTCCCGGATACCAACATCATCCTTGGTGTTCAGTGGTTGAGCACGTTGGGACCTATCACCACCAACTACAAGACCATGGATATATCATTAACAGAGGAAGGTGGACGTAAGATAGTGCTCCGGGGCATGACAGGGAATGTTACAAAGGTGGTCACGGCCAAAAGGATGGATGCCATCTTCCGAAGAGACGAGATAGTGTACGCAGCAGAATGCAAGGTTTCAACACGTATGGATGAGTAGGGAAAGGTTCACTACACCCGATAGATGAAAGAAATCCTTGAGAAGCACTACAACGTGTTTGGGCCGATTCCCCCAGGGGTACCACCGGATAGGGGGTTTGAGCACATTATTGAGCTAGAGGAAGGAGCCAAACTAGTCATTACCACACCATACAGACATCCAAAGAAGTACAAAGATGAGATAGAGAAGGCCATCAAGGAACATTTGGACATGGGGCACATCATACCAAGCACTATCCCTTTTGCTTGTTCAGTAGTGTTGGTGAAGAAGAAAGATGGCACGATGAGGGTGTGCATTGACTTCAGGGCCTTGAATAAAAAGACCATCAAAAACAGGTACCTAATACCAAGAATTGATGAGCTGCTAGACGATTTTCATGGAGTTGTCTACTTCACAAAGATTGACCTTCGTTCTGGCTATCATCATATCAAGATGAGGGAGGAAGACATCTCAAAAATAGCCTTCATATGTCATTACAGACACTATGAATTTTTGGTGATACCCTTTGGGTTAACCAATGCCCCATCTACATTTCAATATTGTATGAACCATGTGTTCAACAGACAGTTGAGGAAGCATTTGCTGGTATTTTTTGATGACTTGCTCATTTACAACAAGATGTGGGAGGAGCATCTCAGACATGTGGATCAGATTTTGACAATCATGGAGGAACAATCATTGTACGCTAAGGAGTCCAAATGTGAGTTTGGAATGACAGAGGTGCTTTACTTAGGGCACATCATTGGAGAAAAAGGGGTACAGGTACATCAGGAGAAAATACAAGCCATCATGGAATGGCCTACTCCTAAGACACTCACAAAATTGAGAGGATTTCTGGGCATGTGCACGTACTACAGGAAATTTATCAAGGTATTTTCTCAGTTGTGTGCACCCTTGACTGATTTGACTAAGAAATGAGCCTTCAAGTGGAATGAGGAGGCTCAAATGACGATGGACAAGATGAAGAAGGTAATGAGTACGTGCCTAGTCCTGGCTCTTCCATATTCCAGCCTACTTTTTACCTTGGAGTGGGATGCATCAGGAGAAGGGATAGGGGCCGTACTGATGTAGAAGAGGCATCCTCTTGCCTATGAGAGTCAGAAACTCAGGGGTCCCGAGCTACTCTACATCGTTTATGACAAAGAAATGTTGGCTATCATGCATGCACTAGCCAAATTCCGACAGTATTTGGTAGGTGCACGGTTTGTGTATAAGTCAGATCATAACAGTCTCAAATATTTATTGGAGTAGAAGGACTTGAATGAGAGACAACATAAATGGGTAAGCAGAATACAGGGTTATGAATTTGACATTGAATTTTTCAAAGGGAAGAAAAATGTGGTGGCTGATGCATTGTCCAGGAGGCCATCCATCTTTTCCATGATCGGGGTATCAGTTGATTGGAAAGACCATCTGGTAAAGGAATATGAAAAGGATCAATTCCCGTGTCAGCTATTGGATGGGCAGGTACAAGATGATAATTTCAGGGTTATAAATGACCTCATCTACTACAAGGACCGCATCTTTTTGGTTCCTGGATCGACCTTCAAGGCCAAGGTATTGCAGGCATACCATGACTCATCGATGGCAGGACACCAGGGGATCAACAAGACGTACAGTCAGGTGAGGGAAAGGTTCTCATGGAAGGGCCTCAAGGAGGATGTGATAAAGCACGTCAAGGAGTGTACTACGTGTCAGGAGAACAAGGATGAGCACACGCACCTAGCAGGACTACTGCAACCCTTACCCATTCCGGAGCACAAGTGGGAAAACATATCCATGGATTTCATCACCGGGTTGCCAAAGACACAAGGGAAGGACTGCATTTTTGTAGTAGTGGACAGGTTGACGAAGTTTGCACACTTCTTCGCCATAGATACCGAATTTAGTGCAACACAGGTGGCCGAACTATTTTTAGGGAGATTTTCAGGTTGCATGGCCTACCCAAGACCATTGTCAGTGACAGGGATAGCAGGTTCATGAGTACATTTTGGCAGGAGTTATTCAGGTTGGTTGGTACAACCTTGACCCCTAGTACTAGTTATCATCCTCAGATGGATGGACAGACCGAGATAGTCAACAAGTGGGTGGAAGGCTACCTCAGAAATTATGTGGCAGGGCAACAAAAAGCATGGTCCAGATGGTTGCACTTGGGAGAGTATTGCTACAACACCACCCAACATACATCCATAGGCATGTCACCATTCAGGGCCTTGTATAGCTACAACCCTTTATATTTTGTGGAGATTGCTTTCAGTGACAGTCGGGCGCCCATGGTACAGGATTGGATATAGCATAGCCAAGACATTCTCAGGGAGCTGAAGGATCATCTACAAAGAGCACAGAACCAGCAAAAGGTCTAAGCAGATAAGCACAGGGTTGATCGTACTTTTTAGGTTGGTGACTTAGTCTATCTAAGGCTCCAACCATACAGGCAGGCTTCCATAAAAAGAAGCGGAGCAGAGAAGATACATCCACGTTTCTTTGGGCCCTACAGAGTCAACAAGAAGATAAGGGTCATAGCTTATGAGCTGGAGCTTCCATAGGGTAGCAGAATACACAACGTCTTCCATGTCTCTTGCCTTAAGAAAGCCATAGGGAAACACGTCACACCCATTGAGGTACTACCTCCCATGGATGAAGAGGGACAACTTGTTTTGATTCTGGAGAAGATATTGGAGGTCTGAGAGAAGAGACTCAGGAACAGAAGCATCAAGGAGTACCTGATCAGATGGAAAGATCTACCCATTGAGGATGCCATGTGGGAAAACGAGCAAGTGGTGAGAGAAACAGGTTTGGAATTGCTTGAGGACAAACAATTTCTAGCAGGGGAGACTGTAATGTCCCCCACCTCTTGATGAAGAGGTATTGAGGAGACTCAGTGGCTTAGGCTTCCCCACTAGGCCATAGTCTCACACTAAGGGGGAAAGGTCAACTAGACTAAGGTTATATTCTTAAGTTGACTTGAGAAAAGGTAAAAAGGAGTAAAAGATAACTCAATGAAAGAATAGAAGCGCTGGAAGAGTTAACCCTGGGAGTTAATCTAACTCAACATAGAAATAGAAGAAAAAGTATAAATAGAAAGTTGGGGTGCACCTATGATTCATTCTGGATTTTGGTATCTGCTTGTTATTTCTTTTGAGCATACAGTTTGGGGGTTTTGTTGCTACAAACCCTTGTGAGCAACTCAATGGTGAGAGATCCACTCACCTTATTCCAAATCTTGGTCTCGGGGATGAAAGACTCCACCCACACCATTTTACACTCATCACACATCCACCAATAGATTCAAAAAAGCAACAAGGTCGTACTGTTTAGGAGTTTCCAGCAAGGGTGCACGATCATCTAAAGAAGAGTTCGATCTAGCTGACCAGGAGGAAAGTTGGGCATTCCAACACTTGGGTTTTACTTGTAAGTTCTCAATCATCACTTTGAATGCTTATTTGAAGAGTTATCATCACCAGTTATTCAACTACAGTTTGGGACGACTTGGAGGCTAGGAGGACGTCCTATGATTCAATATTTCTCAGATCTAGGAAAATCTACTTAGGATCTGGATCTAAAACTTCTCCCACGGGGCTTCCATAGCCCGATCTATGTTCTTGGAGAGTTTCACACCATTTGGAGGCCTCCTTGATCAGGGACGTGTTATCTAGGGTTCCAAGCATCCAGGAGGGTGCAACTTCCTTAGAGGATTTAGTATTTGGAAGGGTTGGCCTTAGCCTTTCGGCCTGAGACTTCAGGAGGGAGATCCTATGACCCTGATCTATCAGTTGGCAGAGTTTGGATTCATTTGGAGTCTTCTTTCATCAGGGCCGATTTATTGAGAGTTTTAGCCTTCTACTGGAGCGTGGCATTCTTCAGCTGGAGGAGTTGGCATTCGTATCTGTTTGTATTGACCTTCATTTCTTATCCAGCCTTTCGAGGCTTGTTTTGTATTAGCGGGAGCATTTTGTAGCAGCTCATATCTGTTATCTATTGGAGCCATTTGAGGATTATTCCAGATCTGCTCTTTCTATTATATCTGATTCATGCTTCTATAATAAAGGTCAGATCTATGCTTGTGTTTTCTATATCTTGATTATATTGTGATCTTGCTTGTGTTGGATGAATCTTGCATAAACATCATTTAAATAACTGGAACACTTCAATAGACACCTGCACATCAAACACGTCATTGGTAGTTAGTGATTCCAAGCAAAAAATTGGCTTGGGATCATTACACTGTCAACTTTGAATCCATTATCATTGTTCGAGCCATTTCTTGTACTGTCCTGTTCTTTCTTTCAACAACTCCATTCTGTTGAGGTGTTTTAACAACGGAGAATTGTCTTTTTATTCCATGATTGCTACAATAGCCCATAAATTCCTTTGAGGTGAATTCTCCTCCATTATCCGATCTTAAGCATCTGATTCTTGAATCCATCTCATTTTCAACAATTTCCTTGTAGATCTTGAAGTTTTCAAAAGCTTCTGACTTGTTCTTCAGAAAACAAAATGCAGTCATTCTTGTATAATCATCAACTAATAACATAAAATATCTCTCACCTTTTAAGCCTTTTGTTGTAGTCGGTCCAACTAGATCAATATGCACAATTTCCAGTGGTTTTGTTGTTGAATATTACTTTGATTTGAATATGGTCTTTGTTTGCTTTCCTTGTTGGCAATGCTTGCATAAAGTGTTGGTTGGTTTCGTGATCTGGGGCATTTCTTTAACTGCTTCTCTTTTGTTGACTTCGACAAGGTTATCAAAATTCATGTGACCCATTCTTCTGTGCCATAGCCAACTTTCATCTTCCTTTCCTAGACAACACTTTTCATTTCCAATTTCACTTAACACATATATGTTGCTTGAAGTTATTGCAGCTGTAGCGACCAATTTCCCTGAACCTTCTTTTCTTATCTCACACTTTTGTGAATTGAAAGTAACTTTATGACCTTGGTCACACATTTGACTCACACTTAAAAGATTATGTTTCATATCTTCTACTAGTAGAACATTTTCTTCCTTTTCATTCTTATTCCCAATTCAGACTGTGCCTTTTCTAATTATTTTGGTTGAATCATCATTTCCAAAGGAGACTGATCCATCTCTTTCTTTTCGTAATGTAAGAAACTTGTCTCTATCACCTGTCATGTGTTTTGAACATCCACTGTCAACATATCAACCATGTTTCTTCTGTTTAGCTTGTAGAGCGATTGTGCATTCTTCATTGCTATACTGATTTTGCTTTCTTATCCATGTCGTTTTTTGAGGTTCTTGTTTGTGACTCTATTGAGGTTCATTAGGAGGGACTGCCATTCTGCAATTTTTGGCCATGTGTCCAAAATTGTTACATTTGTAACATTCCACTTCAGTGCTCAAAGATTCAAACCTGTTGTAACTTCTTTTCAGTGTTTCATTAGGTATTCTTGAATAACCCCTTTGTTTATGGCTCTCAAAGTAATTATTGTTCCTATTGTTAGCTCTGCAATTTACAGCTTTATGTTCAAAATTATTACATGCATAACATAAACCAAAAAATATAGTTTGATATGAGGTGCTCTTATGAATCCTTCTTCTTCTTGAGGCCTATCTATCTGTTGTTGATTCTGGAATCTGAATCTTCTCGGTGGAGGAGTGTCCCTGTAATCTTCCTTGTATATCTTTTTATTCCCTTTGATTGTTTCTGCTTGGATTTGTTTCTTGCTCTATTGTTTTGGAGCTTGAACCCTTTTTTGTCTGATTGTATCCAAATCTGGACTTGTCAAGATGAGATTTTTTACCGCTGATAATGTCATCCAGAATTTTTGAGCTATTCTGCATATTTTTCTTTTGAATATCCTTTCTTAGTGTGACAATCTCTGCTCCCAGGTTTCCAATGATCCTGTCATTTCCTTCTAGCTATTCTTTGAGTGCTTTTTATATTCTTTTATCTTTTTCTATTTGAACCTTCAATTTTGTGATCATTTGTTCTAGTTCTTGAGTGTCTTTTTTCTTATCTAGTTTTGCTTGTAGTTTCTTGTTTTTCTTCTTTTCTCTTCTGATAACTTCTATGGCACTCATTAATTCTTCTCGGAAGTCAACTTCTGTCTCTTCAATTTCTTCTTCATATGCTTCTTCATATTCTTCTTTGGAGTCTTCTTTATCAGTGTCTTCTACTGCCATGAATATAACTCTCCATGTTTCACTGTCACTGACTTCATCTTCATCTAATGATGAAATGTCTTCTTTGGTGCAAAAACTTTTCTTGAAAACTTTATTTGTAGTTCTTTTACCTTTATATGTTTGTCTGCCTTTTGATTAACCTTCATCATTTCTTTTTCTTATGAGGACATTTGTTAGCAAAATGACCAATACCATCACAATTAAAACAAATTAAATGAAGCTTACCTCTATACCTATCGTTGGTTCACTTGTTCAGTCTTTTGACGAAGTTGGTCACTTCTTCATCATCTTTTGAGATGTCATTGTTGTTGCTATATTCTTCTTGTTCCTTTTTCTTTTGCTTTGATCTTTTGGATTATTTGAAGGTTGCTTCTTTTACATCTGGATTTTCATGTTCAGTTCTCATCTCATATGCTGTGAAGATTCCATGCAGTTCATCCATGCTTATTGAGTTTAGATTCGATGTGTTAAAAAAACAGGACCGCAGAGCAATAAAATAAAACAAATGCGGAAACAAAACACAGAAGATACACAATACAATAGAGACACAGATTTATGTGGTTCACCCAGTGTGGGCTACGTCCACCAGAGAAATTGTCAGGTCCTTCATTTATTATTATGCAGCAAATGAAAGGATACAACCTACAACAAAACCCGTTGTAACTTCCTCTTCTTTCTCTCATAGTCTCCTCTCTCGGAATACAATACTCGCCATAATGCATAGCCGCAATACATTTCCTTCATAACAGAGGGTTGTCTTCTAGGGAAAAAAACCCTAACATAATTTCTACAGTTAGATCTGCGACCTTATAATGAACGGTCCAAATTTACAATGAAATTACAATATACATTTATAAGGAAATTTTTCCTTCGGGGGATGCTATCCCCAAACCCCCGTCGGGGGCCCGCTTGCCCCCAAACCCCCAAACCGGGGGGATAGCCCCCCACACCCCGTAGAGGGGGTACCCCCCCTCTACACTCCCCCGCGTGGAAGAGTGTACATACTTCTGGGGTGTAAAGTCTTCATGGGGTATAAACATGGCTGAAAGCAAGGACCTCTAAATCAGGAACATAATTAGGCTCCACAACCAACACGATGTTTCTTCTAGTGTTGATATCTTAGGGTTGAATCTCATAGGAAGAGATCTTAGTACCTTTTGAACAATTACAGATTTTTCGATTTCTTCTCCCAATCCTATGATTGCATTCACTGTTTCATCGACTCGTAAGAAGTAGGCTGCG